>JTLS01001178.1:0-10144 GCA_000826855.1 Basidioascus undulatus | reverse complement strand
CCCCCCCCAAATTCTATCGCCTTGCAGGGTTAAAACCCCAATCTAGTGTTCCTTTGGAGACCTCTTTTACTCGCAGCCACGTTTTCTTCGGTCAGCTTATTCAGCTGTTATTTGTCGTTACTCCCCTGTCCAGTCTCTACTGCACGCTTTACGCCGTTCGGCGCCGATGTGTACTATAAGTCGGATTACAAACAAACAAACCGTACGGTGCGCATCACAGGCGGTCCCAACCTCGATACCAACGGTAACCCCGACTGGAACACGCCGCCGCTCTCGCCCTTCGTTATTGCCTGACGTATACAGGCTTACTAGATGTTTATATCTCGCTTTGTTATTCCCTGCTCGATGCTTTGAACCCACTTTGGCCATCGAAATGCCTGATCCATGCCGTACCCGCTTGTATAGATGCTGCCGCGTTTGCCTGTTCTAGCAGTGAAGAGGGGATTGGCCATCAAGGTATTGGATCAGAGTAAATTGAATGGTTAAATTAGGCACCTGGACTTTACAAGCGCACTGGCTGCACCGCTGAGCTGTGCCGCGGTCTCCTGACTCGGGTGCTCGAAGACAGGCGCAAGGCATGGTGAAAGACCATCGCCGTTGCTGGAGACGTTCTCTATGGGATAGTATCATGCGCGTCTTGTGAATTGGCAAGTCAATTTTCTAGCGTTGATCCTGCTGCCACGCGTCCTAGTTCACTTCTTGAGCTTGGCGCATCTCAATAGTGTTCGCCACCTCTGCAGGACGTACAGGTAAGCAGTTGCGTATAAAGAGGAACCAGGTGAAGGGCCTTCCCCAAGCACGGCAGGTCATTCCTCTTCGCAACGTCGCGTGACTGGAATACGGGCACTTGCTTAACCAGATGCGGAAATTTTTGATACAAACCTCGCGCACCAAAACGCCTCTCATTGACCCTTTCTCTCATAGTGCATCTTGGTCGGAATTTGACTCGCTGGGCATGAAAACCCTTTCGCTTGATTATGCCTTCACCTCTTCCCTTTGCCGTGACGCTGTTGCATGCCGCCCACCTCTTGCGCCAACAATCCGCCATCCGCCTCATAGTGTTTTTGAGTTGCAATGAGAAACACAACAAAAGCGAGGGCAAAGGTCGTGCGGGCGCTTACAGAACAAAAGAAAGGCAGTGTATGGCCCGTGCTGAGCCGTTGCCCGTCTCAGGTCCCATTCCATTGCCAGCTGTGCCTGCTGACTGCCACGGATGTCGAAAAGGTCTTTCGATCAAAATGCCCACCTTGAGAGGCAAGAACCTGGTTTCGAGTCGGACAGTTGTACAGTGCCATGAACGCGTTCTTGCCCTCATTTTTTGGTTCACCCCTCCAGGGCGATGGGTCAGGAGCATGAATGGTCAATTCGATGGCGAGAGCGAGCGCTACCGTTGGAGGCTTGGAGGACAGCTCACGAACTCGCTTCCGGAAGGCTGGGATGGGATACATAGTTGGGTTCATGGGATGCAGGTGGGTCGCGGTTTCGGTCGCGGTTTCGGTTCAGTCACGTAGGACAGCCACTGACCGCACCATCTTCCACCTGTCTCGTTTTGCAAGCTTCCAAATATTTCCTTGAAGTCTCTTAACTATGGCAGAGGCGGCCGCATGCCACTTTCCTACCTTCTCCGCATTCTCTCTTCCACTCCGCCGGCTTCGCGGAAGCCGAAGCTTAATGCGTGGACTGGCAGATGGACAAAGGGCAGCAAGCGTTGAGAAATATGCGGTGGATGCTGCTGTTCAGCAGGACGCACGACGTGGATGAGGTTCACAGGCTATTTGGGAAGTTCTATGACGGACTCTCTGGTTGATGCGTTTTAGATACCACTTACAGTGAGTTGTTCTGTTCACTTAAATGTCAATTTATGGAGTCACAGATGGAAGTGCAGTTCCAGTCTTTCAATAAACGGTAGCGCAGCTCTTCAGCTGAAGGTGTCCGTGCCGCGGACGTCTATCAATGAGCGACATCCGCTGTCGCCTTGTACCATCCCTCTGACTCGGACCCCGCGACAGACACGATGTCTGTGCTCCTCGCGGTACCGCTCTGACACTTGCAAGTTGCGAGAAGGAGTTCAAGCCCGAGCGGCGAGGGGCAGCGGTATAGGCGGGAGAGGAGAGAGCAGAACGCCCTGGTCACTCGTTGCTGCCTTAAACGGAAACCCTCAGAGGTTTGGCTGGTGGCACTCGCTGCAGCAGCAACAAACCACATGTCTTCCTCTACTCTCAAATTTTACAGCTAAACCCCGCTTCCCTCTCTTATTCTCACTGTCACCCTCATCGCCTCTATCATTCTCACCACTCGTTCGCCGGCACAGCGTCCCACCCCGCGTCGTACCCGTACACGCCCTCGTACTCCGCCCACTCGGCGCGGCGCAAGTTCTCGGCGCTCGTGAAGTTGGCAAGGGTGATTTGTGTGTCTGTCGGCGGAAATGTGAGCCTTTACCGGGAATGGAGGAAGGGTTGCGAGGAAGAACGGAGGGGTGGTGGTAGCGAGGAAGGAGAGCAGCGCATCTTGCTGCCACTGCTGGTTGATGAAGTACACGTATTTCTCGCGATCCCTGAAGATCGTCCGGATGTCAGCATGTGGGACGGATTTTTCGTGAAAAAGCAAGTTCACTCACTCAACAGGAGCAGGAGCGACGAACCGCCCTCCGAACTCGAGACTCTCGCTGTTCAGGTACGCGACGTACTGGCACTGCGCGACTGTTTCCTCCTCTCAACGTCAGTCCCAAGAAACATTGGATCCCCAGACGCACTCTCCGCCCCATACGACCCAAACAGCGCGTGCCGGAAGAGCTCCTTCTTCTGGCCGGGGTATTCCTCCCACAAACGCTGCGTGCTCGGCAAGCGCGCGGTGCCCTGCCAGATCTTGGCGAGAGCGAGGGACTGGTAGCGGCCGATTACCCAGGGGCGGACTGTTGAGAGTAAGGGCATCGGTGAGTGCGGTTCGTGAGAAGGAGGAAAAGGAGTGGTGGGGAGGAAGGGGAAGCACCGTTTGAGAGGGCGAGAGTCGGGTCGGGGATGTAGTGCCCTGTCCAGTGCAGACAGCGCGTGTGCGTCCCGTCCGTGAAGATGGGCGCGACGTCGACGGGGGGCTCGTCGGTGCCGGAGATGGTGCTGCTCATCAAAATGTCAGCTGGAGGGCGAGAAAGCTTGTGCGAGGCGATAGACCGCCTCACGTTTTGTAATAGTCGACAAGGAAAGCAGCGAGTGGCGGTATCCCGTAGCGAAAATGATCTGGGAGCGTGAAACTCAAGGCCGAAATTCCGAGGTGGAGCCCGTTAACGTAAAACGACGCACCTCATCTACCCCATCCAAACTCGTCCCGTTCACGAAGCGGATCTGCGCGTTCTTGACCGACTCCGCGCCCCCGACAGCGGAGAAAGACTCAATCTCCGGCAAGTAATGCGTTGCCCTCGGGAAGCGGAGGAATGCGCGACGCTGAAGCGGGGTGAGGTTCTCGTATTGCTACATTCTCAGAACATCAGCCAAAGCAGAAGTACGTAATTCTGGAAGACGAAAGAGGCACACCCTCGTGGATACGTAGATACGTAGAGCTTCTTCGCGTAAGGTCCGACGTCGCGACCGATCTCGGATGCTGAAACGCTCGAGCCGACGATGAGAACGGTCTGTCCTAGTCACAGTTCAGCTGCGGTAGGGTTACGCGAGACTGGAAGGAACACGCACCTTGTTGGCGAACACCTCGGGCCGGCGGTACTGCCACGAGTGGTAGATGGACTCGGGGAAACGCTGAGCCCAGGCCGGCAGGCCCCGAATGTCGGGGACGTGCGCGGATGCAGCGCTGCTGGCTGCGACTACCACAGCGTTGAAGTCTTGTGTACCTCCTCTTGTCAGACCCTCGTTACAGTAATCCTGGGGACGCCTCAAAGAATCCGGCGCACCTCCGCCCAGTACTCCGCCCTGATCTGCTTCGAGTACGGCAGACGCTCAAACCGCCTGAGCCAGAGCCGCCACTGCCCGTCTTCGCGCTTCCGAGCAGCTCGACGCGCGTGGAGTAGGACGTGACGTTCGCGTAAGTGTTGTCGTTTGTGTTGAGGCCTTTGTGCGATGCGTAGGAGCGGACGTGGCGCTGGATGACATGCGCGGGAGTCGCGTACGCCTGCAGGAACAAGGAGGTTAGAGGGGGAGAGGTTGCTGTGGTCAGATAGGTAACGAACCACGTCGGGCGGCAAGGGAACTTCTGGCAGCTCAGTAGCGAACTGCATTGGCATGAAAGTGCACGTCAGCATCTACATGAAACGGCGGAAGTCAATCAGTGTACGCACCGATGCGCTGTTGGTGACGAGACTGTCCCACAGCGGTCGTGGGTGCCAGTGCCCACGCCAGCGCTCATCGAGACTGAGCCCGTCCTGGCCCTCCTCGAAGACGCAGGTGGTCGGGAGTTTGGAGGGGATGTCGGGCTGGTACGCGGAGACCTCGACCGGGCGATCCCTGCCAGAGACAGTTCAGAATGTGCTGAGAGTTGAGCATCTTGCAGAGGGACTGCTCACGGGAAGGACGCAGGAAGCGCGTTCTCGTCCTCCGTGTAGTACCAGTTCCCGCCCGGCGCCGGCGCACGTTCGAACAGGCGGACGTCGAAGCCGTGCTCAATCAGAGTGGCGGCGTGGAGTAACCCAGAGGGACCGGCCCCGATGACAGCCACATGCTTGATAGGACGCTGGAACTTGTAGTATTTGTCCCCGAACGAAGCTGAGGGGTGCTGGGTGGACGGATTGGCGGCGGAACCGAGCTCGAAAGAGACTTGCGGGACGGCAGCCGCCAGCGGCGCGACCACCGTCGAGAGGGCCGCGAAAGTGGAGATGAACGTTCGAGGTACGTCAGTACAGCGAGGAAAAGTTAAGGAGTAGAAAAAAATGGATGCAGATGGATGGTGGTCGAGCGGCAGGTTGCCTTTCAACAATCGCTGCTAGGCAACGGAGCATGCAAGCGCCGGCTCGCAGCACGCCATGCAGCGGACGTCGTCCATGGTCAGCGCTATGCAGCTTTCGTACTCTGCGCACAGCGGTATCTCTTCGAAACTCATCAAGAAGGCATCCATAGCGGAGTCGCGTTCCGACGAAGGGAAGTTGTCACGGAGGATTTTGCAGAGGGGCTGCAGGGCCAGGAGCATGTCTTCGTCCGAAGGTGAGGTATGCAGCCAGATGTGCGCAGCAAGCGGTAGAAGGCGAATCTCCGCAATACTTCTAGTAAATGAGCGCCTGGATGCCTACCTTTACCTAGACCGGATGGCTTACTCTCGGCGTTCCCCAAAAGATTACACGGCGTGAATCCAAAGAAGCAATCCTGGTGAGACGACCTTTACTGCCCAGCTCCGGTCGCGCGCCAGCGAAGCTCTGTCGTTACACATCTGTAGATGGATAGCAGCCTCTTCAAGAGCGGGCACTGGTGATTTAAGTAGCTCCTCGTACATTCGACCATCTTGGGGAAACTCTGCATGAAAACGGCCTTCGTGTCCTCCGAAAAGCGACAGCCGCGTTCTCGCGCCGCCAAGAGCACGCCGATGCTCGAGAAGGCCAGTCCCCAGGCGGGAAAGGTTGTACCTGTTGAAGTGCTTTCGCATGAGTCCTCCAGAAAGGCCCTATGGGATGTCTCGAAGAGGAGGTTGCCATTTTTTGTGACCGCCTTGGAGTACGCGCATTCAGGAAACGGGCCACCAGCGCAGGCAAGACACCTGCCCGTTCGAACGTTTCCTACATTCCACCTCAGCTGAGAATGCCCTAGTCCTGATGATTTATGATCTCGACTTACAGCTCCTTCGGGGCAAACCACTGATAAGTTGACCGTGGCGAGGAAGTTGAAGTCGTCCGTAGCAGTATCTAAGTCGCTAAGTCGTTTCATGGTGCCAACTGGGTTGCAGATTGCCCGCTGCGCCTCCCTTTGCACCAACGGGTCGCTGAAATAATCATGGGCCTGTAGGGCGAAGTCCATGCGGGGACGGCGACGCGATGGTGCGGGCAATGTAGCAGGGGACGCGAAGGGGGCTTCGAGCAATGTTGATTCCGCGGAGTCAAAGAGGGGATGAGCCACCGTCAGTCCAGCCGAATGATCGGGCTATACAAACATAAGTAAGTAAGTAGACATTAAATCCTGTTGAACTTACAGCTTTACGTGAAAGATCCCCACGGCAAAGACCTCGCAACGACAACCAGTTGCTCCGCGGCGTAGGTAATCAGACGGGTGCTCTCTCTTCTCCCTCTTCCAGTTAAAATTAGATATCATCTTAAGAGATAGACTCCTGTGTCACCCCCCTCGCCGCTCGGAAGCACAATTCGGATGCCTCCTTCGAGCGAATAATTGACGCCATTAATGAATCCCAGCGCCCTGCCAGCGAACGCGCCCTTGCCAGTTCTGAAATCCAGACGTCCGAGCCCCCTCGAAGCAGGGCAGAACGGAGTGCATCTCCGTTAATCCACAATGGTTCCAAGAACCTGTCCGCCCAATACCAGCGTTTACGGCCTTCTGACACCTCCGCTGTGGCAACATGACTTGGCGGAGCTTAGAGTGTTTCGACTCGACGTTTGGGAAGACTCAACGTGCATGTGCAAGACCGGAAGTGGGGACATTATGACAGGCGGTCTAACCGAAACCGACCCAGAATGTAACCGAAACTGACCCAGAATGTCAAGTCGATGGACAGCCGTTTCCACGCGCTGTTAGGCAGGCCAGGCAGGCGCCGAGCCTTCGGTTGATGATGCAATCATCTAGTGGTCCGAGTCAGCCAAGAGGAATGACTACGACCGCGAGAGCGTTGCGAGTGTGCAGCGCAAACGGTGAACGAGTAAGCGCTGAGTGCTAGGCGGTTGATCAGCCATGTCGAAGCCGCTCCCGGAGGGCTCAGAAATATGATAGAGAAGTGCCGCCTTCCGCCGGTTTGCGATCGAAGCACCAGCAGCAGCAGGAACGGTAGACAAGGGACCTGCTTCGCCTGTGCGCGGTATTCGAGCGAGCGAGTGAGGGCGTAAGGAAGGAAGGAGGGTGGATCTCCCAGTTAGTATAGAGGCGGAGCCGATTGAGCGAGTTGCCCGCCGTGCACGACGCCGGGGGAGAGGGCGAGCGCTGAGCGTGGTGGGTGGGCGGGTTAGCAGCGAACCAGCTGCAGCCAGCGGGTCGGCGGGATCGCATTCCAATGTCCAGCGGAATGGGAAGGCCATGATCGAGATGTGAAAGAGACAGAGGCGAGGGGTGTAGACGGAACCGGGAGATGCGAGCCCAAAAGTCCTGGATCCATCAGTCGAAAGCCCGTCATGCCCCATCCGGTCCCATCCATGCCAGCTCGCATCAACCCCTCGTCCACACCTCCTCCCCCTCCCCCGCCTACGCACCCCACCCCGTCAAATTCGTCCACACCCCATTCGCGCCCGCTTCGTCCTCCAGGGCCTCTGCGAGCCGCTCGATCTTCTCTCTCCTTTCCTCATCGACGTCCACGCCCTCGCCGCCGTCCTTCGGCACGTAGGCGAGGTCGATGGAGTGCAGCGTGTGCTGCGCGGCTGAGAGGGAGAGGGAGAGGGGGGAGAGGAGGGTGGGGGGGGTTATTACCTGCACATGCAGAGGATTGGTCAGATGGTCTGGGGGAATGGGAGAGAGCCAGGTAGAGGGAGAGAGGAAGGGAGGAAAGAAAGAAACGGGGAAGCAGGGAGGAATGAAGGTCGATAAAGGGATAAACGAACCTCAATACCGCCTTCATCCTCCCCTTCCTCCTCCCCATCGCTCCTCTCCCGCACCCTAACGTCCTCCGCCCCGCCCTCCAAGGAAAGCTCAAACACCTCCTCGAACCCCGTGCCTGGCGCGGGGGTGAGGCTGATCACGCCCTTGCGGTCGAAGAGATATGCCGTGGAGGCGGCGCGCGCACCGTACTTGGATAGGTACTCTTTTATGAGGTGGTTGGTGCGTGCGGGGTTCTGCGCGAGCGCTCGCGAGAAAGTCAGCGCCACGAGGGAGGGAAGATGCGGTTGGGAGAGGGAGAGATGAGGGAGATGGAGAGGGAAGGCAGAGGGAAGGGGTAAGGAGAGGGGACGCACGTCGGTCAAGCATTCACTGCGCCCCTCTGAGAGGGTGAAATCAGCGCTTCCTCCGTCTGCACCCCCTCAAACGGAAAGAGTAAAAACGCACATGATCATTCCCACCTCCCCGCCGGGCGCCATCGCCTCGTACGTGACCGTCTGCGCGTTCGAGCCGGGGCCGCCCGCTTCGCCCTATCCCCCACCCACGCATATCAGTCTCTCTCTCTCCGAAACTTCCCGCATGAAGGAAGAGGGGGGAGGGAGCCAGGGAGATAGAGGAAAGGACGGAGATAGAGGTATGGAGGGAAGGGGCGAGAGAGGAAGGGGATGGGGAAAGGATAGACGCACCCGCTTGAGAGCAGTCGCAATGTTGTCCTTTGGCATGTTGCCCTGCTTCGCCTTTGCGAGAGCCTGCGCGAGGCGAGCGTTCGTCTCGGGGTTGGTGTTCCCTCCTCCGACTGTTCCACCCAGACTCAGCCCTGATTCATCTGTCAGACAGAGAGTGAGAAGGGGGCGTACGCTTCACAGCTGTGGTGATTTCCTGCTCCGCTCCGGGGGTGTCAGGTAGGAGGGGAGAGGGATGTGAGAAGAAGGGAGGACGGACATTCCCAATCTTTGAGAACATCGCGCTCCGCTTCGAGTCCGCCGCGCCTTTGGCATGTCGGATCTTGGACCATCTGCCCAGCACAATCAGTAACAAGCCTGAGGAGCTCGGGGAAGGAGGGGAGGTACCGGTTGTGCCCTGACCAGCGGGCGGGGGAGGAGTGAATGCTCCGGTAGCGGAGAGCAGCTATCGCCGGGAAGGTGAGAGATAGTCTGGGGAGGAGTGAGGACATTGTTAGGTGCGCGAATGGACGTTGGGTGGTTAGGACGAAGCGGGAAGACCGCCGATCCTGTGTCTTTCGGCGATTACTTGTGTGCAATGGATTTGCGCCCCGGAAGGGGAGGCACCGGCCCGGGAACGAAATGACCGCATCGATCTTCTCCCTTCACCACACGCAGCATGCGACCTCTCCGGCCCTCCCTCTCCCAGTCCCTACGCGCCCTTCCCCAGCGCCGGGCCTATGCGACTCCCACAGCCGCGCCCGTGTCCGCCCCGCAAGCAGGCGGGACCTCCTCCCCCGCGCTGTACTGCAAGTCGCTCGTCCAGCGGCTCGACTACAGCGCCTTCCTTGCGAGCTACTTCTACCCCCCACCGCTCAGGGACGGGTACTTTGCACTGAGGGCGCTGAATATTGAGTTGGCTACTGTCAAGTGCGTGCGCCCCTCCTTCGCCCGTTCTAAGAATGAGAAGGCTGATGGACGGGAGGTCTTGTAGGGACAGCGTCTCTCGCGAGTTGATTGGGCAGATGAGGATGCAGTTCTGGAGGGACTCGATTAGGGCTGTTTACGAGGTGCGTTTCTCCCAACCCCTCAACTCTGGTGTCCTCTCCCCTGTCGGTGCAGTCGCTGATCCACCACCGAAGCAGGGCAGACCGCCCCAGCAGCCCGTCGCGCTCGCTCTGCGCGATGCGATGCGGCGCGCGCCGATCCCGGAAGATCTGATCCAGCAGATGATTGACGCACGGGTGCGTCTCCCCCCGCCAACCCGTTCTCCCTTCTCAAACTTACTCGCGGGCTCGCAGGATGAGGATCTCACCTCCTCCACCCCCCCCACGCTCGAATCCCTGCACTCCACCCTCTCCAGCACCTCCACCGCCCTGCTGCACCTCCAGCTCTCCCTCCTCACCCCCTCGCTCCCCCCGTCCCTCGAGCCCCACCTGCCCCTCTTCAAGTCCGCCCTCTCCCACATCGGGCTCTCCACGGGCCTGGCGACCCTCCTCCGTGCTCTCCCCTCTAACGCCTCTAAAAGGCGGATGGTCCTCCCGGCGGACTTGACCGCTGCACATGGCGTGGTGCAGGAGGAGGTGTTCCGGTTTGGGGGCGACTTGCCGGGCGAGGGGAAGGAGGGATTGAGGAATGCGGTGTGGGAGTTTGCGACGGAGGCGAACGACCAGTTGATTGCTGCGCGGGGGGAGATGGGGATTCTCAAGGGAGAGAGGGTCCCCAGGGAGGTCATGCCGGTTTTTTTGGCGGCGGTGCGTCTTCCCTCTCTTCCTCCTCGCCTTCCCCCTCCCCTCTTCCCCC
>JTLS01001177.1:0-10157 GCA_000826855.1 Basidioascus undulatus | reverse complement strand
AGGTTGGGGGGTGGGTGGGGGAGGAGGGGAAGGGAGAGGGAAGAGGGGAAGGGAGAGGGAGGAGGGGGGGATGGCGATGGTCAGCGCTCGCCGGGAGGAAAGGAGAGGTATGCGCAGGAGGCAAGCTAAAGGGGTTAGGGGACGGTACTCACTACGGCGCCGAGTCCATAAGGTACCACTCGCTCCCTCGATCAAGCAGCCTGGGTATGATTGGGTCATGCCACAAGCTCTCCACAGCCTTGACGATGTCCGGGCCCAGCGTCATGCCCGGCTCGAGGTCGAGCTTGTACTCGAGGATGCGGTCCGCGTAGACGCGGTTCTGGGACTCGGTCGGGTCCTCGCCGAGCTTGCGGAGCGCGAGCACGATCGCCTGCGCCGAGTCGATCACGTTCTTGTACACCACGACGCGGAACGCGAGCAGCTCATCCCGCGTGTACCCGTTCTGGTGGATGATCTTCATCTGCTTTACGATCGTGGACTTGCCGGACTCGCCGGAGCCTGCGGGGGAGGGAAGGTGGGTCAGCTGGCCTTCCTTCCTTCTCATCATCCTATCCATAGCTTCTTCCAACCCCATCCCATCCCGTTCCCTCCATCAAATATCAAGTCCCGAAGAGGACTCTGCCCACCCCCGCCATCGCCGCGCAGACTCACCAAGCAAGAGGATCTTGCAGTCCCTGCGCATCCGTCGCGCGTCCTCCTCAATCTCACGGTCGATCGCATAGCTCTTCTCCCGCCCCGCCCTGTCCTCGGCGCTCGCGCAGACGCCCATGCTCGCAGCAGACGCTCAGGACGCGGGGCGAGTGCAGGACGCGTAGGGTGGGGAGGGGGGATGCAGGGCCTGTGGTGAGTGGGACGCGGGTCAGGGAGGATTGGAGGGTGTCCGGGTGTCGTCGGATGCGATGAGGGATGCGAGCCCGCGTGCGAGAGGAAGAGGAGGGGAGGGAGCGGGTGAGAGAGCGGACGGGCGGATGGCGGACGGCGGGCGGATGGGCGGATGGATGGCCCGCGAGCGTGTGCGTGAGTGTGACGAGTGAGCTGTGTAAAGAGGAAAAGGGACGGCGAGGACAGCGAGGACGAAGGCGGGTGCGAGGGGACGAGGCGAGGCGAGGACGAGGACGAGGACGATGAGAGGAGGCGCTACGTTAATCTGCTTTCCCAGTGTATCCATACTAACTCCTGTACTACCGATTACTCTTCTTGCCCGAGAACTATATCGACACCGCCGCCGCCCGTTGCTCGATCTTGTTTTGTGTCGCGCTCGCCGCAAGGCCTCGACCCGCAATGCCGGGCAACGCGTCTCTCTCCTGTCGTGCTTTGCTTTTTTCGAACTGCGCACCCCTCAACGAGCGCACCTCCTCGGGCACAGCGCGGAATCCCACCGAATTCGAAGCTCGGTATGTAGACTAGCTAACTATTAGAATTACTGTCCACCGGCCGCAGCCCATCGATCATTCTGCGCCCTGCGCCTGACCGTCGCCGCAACTGCGATTCGAGAAGAATAAATGACTGAAGGTGCTGCGACAGCTTTAAACGAGTCGGAGCAGATACAATTCGCAGATCTTTGGGGCAGCATCAGCGCCAGCGCCGACTTCTGATGCCTGCCAATCCGGCTCTAGGCTTGAGACCCAAGCTTAATCAGATGAATTTAGTTTATGACCTTGTCCTTTTGCTTTCGGCTATGTGTCATTTCTTTGCGGATGGTGTTTACACCGGGGATGTTTCAACTCCACCCGACTCTAGGCTCTTGCCCGCTTGTTGTTTTCCACCATCATCCCCCATGTCGTTCTCCATCCTATTTACCATGCCCTCCGCAATAATCAGCAATGCCTCGAAAGTCTCGCTCCCTCGGACCTGCATTCAGTCGCACACACCTGCCGTGCGTCCACGAACTATCCCGACCCTCTGCTCGAGCCTCCACCTCGATCTGAAGGCGCACGCTCCAGCCTTCTCGCCTTCCCTCGATCGTCACATCCGCAAAAAAATCACTCTCTTCGCGAACCGCTCCCAGCCCAGGGGTCCAGAGATTCAAGCGGCTTCATGTCGATGTTCGCGAATGCGACGCGGGAGCCAACGGCCGACATGCGCGTTCGGTTCGAGACGGCTGTGGAACTGTTTGAACGTCTCGTCGCGAGCGGATGCCTCCTTCGCAGCGTCATCGTCACTGAGGCCGTCCTGGACAAAGAGGAAGCTGGCCTGGCCGTCCGTCTGGTGACTGCCGTTTCGAAGCCCAGCCGCCTGACTCACCTCGAGCTGTACTCGAGCTCACCGACGAACCCTGGGATGTCGAGACCAGCGCCCTTGAGCCACTCAGCCATCTGGAATCGTTCTGCGCGTAAGGAGACCTTTGGGGAGCTTCGCGCTTCGTTGCCGATTTCGTGCAGCACTCTTCGCACCTTGAACCTGTCCTCTTCTCGCGTTAAGGGTGGTACCTTCATTACTCCATCCTTCTTCGAAAGGTTGCTGTCCTGGTCGAACAGCTTCGGAAAGCTCAGGGAGCTTAGGCTGGACTCCGTCCCCCTGTATCTGAGACATCCGACGCTTTCGGACGTTCCTCCTTTCACATCCAGGCATGTACTTGTTCTCTCTCACCGACCTTCCTGGACATCAAGACTTCGAAGTCTTCAGAAATCAGGTGTTCGATGACGTTTTTGAAACGATGGAGAGTGTCTGTAGGCTCATTGAAGAGCGCAAACTGGAGCTGGTACATTTCACCGAATGCATGACTTTGCTGTATGGCTTGTTGTCGCTCATGCCATGCTTGCACGACTCGCTCGAAGCATTCGAATACATGCGATGTTCTGTTCCCGGATGCATGGTACGTTGTGCACCTCACTATCCCCCTCGGACTCTGAAACCTGACCTCAATTGCCGCCGTCAGGGCGAAGCACTTGCCAACATCTCGCCCTTCACCCGCCTGCGCCTGCTGGATCTATGGGAGCAGGCGGCTACGGACGTCGCAACGCTCTTCAACGCGCTCGTGGTATCTTGCCGTCTCTGCATGTTGTTCGGTTCGATGAGCATGTCTTCGAAGTTTGTCGCCACAACGGGCGCGAAGGGATGGGCAGGCTGTGGGACGGGACTCCAAGGAGGGTCGATACGTGATGGAGCGCGAGCTGAGTCGCTTTGCGATTTATCCGTATACCCGCTTTGTGGAGCGTTGTTGTATGGCAATGCTGCTGTCGTCCGCGCTCCGAACTTAGAGCCATCAAAGTCTTTCAACAAGCCGAAATACAGTTCAATATCTGTTCGAACAATCAATTTCCCTTGTCACCAGCTTCTAACCTACTCGACCACCTCCATCTTCGTCACGGGCCGGATCTTCTCTTCCGGGAAGTCGCCCCAGAAGTCCACGACGTGCCGGCGGAGGCGGTGGTGGTTCTTGCCCGGCTGGATGTGGCCGATGACGCCCTCCTGCGTGGACTCGACATTCTTGGGGACGATAAGCGGACGGCCAACGATGCCCTCCAGGCCGTTGAGCGCGAAGCCGAGCGCCTCCTTCGCGCCGACAGGCAGCGACGGGATGCCCTCGTTGATGAACATGACCTTCGTCTCGGGCAGCTGCTCGCGAATCTGTTGAACAGGGCTAGTCTCTTAGCGGGTGAACTTGTGGAAACAAGGGAAGGAAGATACGTACGTAGTTGGTGATGTTCGGGTTGAAAGAGCCTATAAGGGAATGGATCAGCCTCGCGTTTCCCATGATATACAAAGCGCATCCACGTACCACCGCCGCCCATGTAAATCTCATCCAGCTTCCCCTTCTTGGGCCCGTAGCGCTTGTAGTGCTCGACGAGCGACTGCGCCGTGATGCGCGTGATAGTGGCGACGCAGTCCTCCGGCGTCGCACCCTCTGGAGGAGAGTTGAAATGGTAGATCAGCGTCGCACTGCGGAAGCTCCGGTCCGAAATACGTACTCTTCAGCATGCGCTCGCAGAGCTCCTCGCCCCAACGGTCGCCAAAGGTCTCGCGCCCAGTCGTCTGTAAGCATTGCGCTCTCAAGTCAGAAGAGCCTGAGGAAAAACACAGAAATAGAGACGCACCTTCGGAATGTCGTGCACAAAGTACGGGCCCTTCAGAACCTCATCCACGAGCTCCTGGTCAACATTGCCCGCCGCGCCCATAGCACCGTCCTTGTCGTACTCCTGCAACTCCAATCCGTCAGCGTGCATGTCCCTCTGGGCGAGGTGATGTTTATTATAACCTTCTCGCCGTTGGTGAAGTACCGCACTGCAGCGTCGATGAAGACGTTGCCTGAATGGAAGCTCTATCAGTGATGCACGAAAGAGATAATTACAGCAGTATGCCTACCGGGACCGGTGTCGAAGTCGTAGCAGCCCTCGACGTCGCCGGCAGGGAGGATAGAGAAGTTGGCGATGCCCCCGATGTTCTGCACGGCACGGTTGAGGGTGGGGTGGTTGAGGAGAAGGGAGTCGAGGGCGGCGAAGAGCGGGCAGCCTTGACGGCTAGTAACCAATAAGATCCCAAATGTCAGATCCCCACCTTCGAGGGGAGAACTGTGAAAGAGGAACGCACCCGAGGGTCATGTCACTAACGCGGAAGTTGCCGAGAGTAGTGATACCAGTCATGGCAGCAATCTGCGGAAAGCGGACTTTGAGTTCTGTTCGAAACTTCAGTGTGGAAGACACTCACGGTGCTGATCTCCGCCATGTCCAGGTGGGCGCGGCGCTGGTCACCCTCGAAGAGCTCAGGAAGGGGAAGGTGCCAGATGGTCTGCAAACGAGCTAAGCTCAGCTTGCGTTGAACTGGAGAGGTACAAGGCGACGTCGTACCTGGCCCTGGCTGTAAAGGGTTATCGTAAGTACAAGAACGCATGGCCCACCCAGTTGCAGGAAAGGCGTACCCAGCAATAATGTCGACCTCCTCCTGCAGGTTGAAGTTGTGGTCCTTCGCAAACTGCGCGGCGGCGTTGCCGACGACCTCGCCGAGCTCAATGTTGACGATCGCCATCTCCTCCGGAGTGGTCTTGTTCTCCTTGATGAGCTTCAAGACGCGCTCTGAAATGCGTCCACGATGTGAGATACGCCAGTGAGAAAGCAGTCATGTCTTGCAAGAACATACTCTTGAGCTTCTGCGGCATGGGAACTTCGCCCGTGTGCAGGACTTTGCACTTCAACGGAGCCTCGGGGTGCTCCTGGGTGAAGTGAACGCTGTCATGCATGTCATGAGCCTCGCTAGTTAGTTGACATCGAAGGACAGTAACTCACTGGGTGAGGTCAACGCCGTCCATCGACGTCCCCATGTTGTGGCCGAGGACCTTGATTGAAAGCGGCTTGCCGCCCCATTTGGAAGTGCTGGTAGAAGCGATCATGGTGTAGGGTGTAGGGATGGGTTGCGAGGTAGAGGACTGATTGGGAGAGAAGGGTCGAAGGTCAACTTGGCTCTGCTTCGCTCTCCCTTTAACGGTCAGTTGAGCGTCGGAACTTGTGCCGGGGACTGAACCCCCGCGGGCGCTACGTGCGGAGTCCCCACTCAATCCCGGCTTCCGAAGCGATCGAGCTGACGGATTGCTGGCGGGGAGTTGGCCGGGGAGCTGCGTGGCTCCGCTGCGGGGACTGAAGAAGGTGCGGAGTAACTCTTGGACCCATGGACCCCTGAAAGCCGCTATGCTCACAGCGTACTGAAGGGATGAGCTTGCAAGTTTTTCCTGCTCATGTTCGTTTGTTCCAAGCCGGGGTAGTGAGGTCGTTGCATTAGGGGTTGCTACATGGTATTTCTTGCCGCTTACAGTCCTTATCGAAACCACAGCGGAGTTGTCCGGCATATACATGTACTGCTGTCCATTTGGATAGACTCGGTGCTACAGATGGGAGTTGGCCGCTCGACTTCCGTCATGGTCAGATGTTCGTGAAACGTGAGGTGGAGAATGTCCTTTGCCGCTAACATTCTGCCTGTGTCTGATCTGATTATTATTCCTTTCTTATTTCCGTGGTGCCCCATGGTCGGGGCCCTGCCAGAGAAGCGGCGCCCCACCGAGTTTGTTCACCGACTGCCAACACTGCGAAGGGCGAAGGCCTCACAGCCGCGTGTTGCCGGCCTACCAAATCCGCTAGCGCCGCGATATCCTCCCCGACTCCGGTGCCCTCTCGAAGTCCCATTCCGCTTGCACTCCGGCCCCGCGGGAGTGGAGCAACGGGTAGACGTGATCATATGGTCGGCCCGAAAACCCGCCAGGCGTACATTGCCTGCATGGGATGATGTCGGATTCTTTCCTCCGGCTTGAAGTTCTTAAAAGAGACTGAAAGTGCTGTACTCAGGCTTGTTCCCCTCCTCCACCCTTATCACTTCTCATCTCAGCGGCGTCATATCATGGGCTTCCACCTCAGGTACGTAAAGAAACCACTACTACCTCTGGAAACATTCCTTACAACACACGTGCGACGGTTAGCCCCTACACTGCCACGATGGGCCTTTCAGGCCTGCCACTGCAGTTCGCCGTGGGCTTTGTCGCGACATGCGCCTTCTGGGTCAGTCATTTCAAACGCGCTTGCCGATGTTTACTGACACAAGTCCTTCAGCTCTTCGGCTACGATATGAGTGTGATGTAAGTACTCTAACATGACTTCTGTGAGGAGCTGATGGAGGCGAGACATCTTGCGTTTACAGGGGCGGAGTCATCACAGAGACTCCCTTCAAATCTGTGTTTCCTGAGATGGACGATGAAAATATTTTGGGTGTCGTTATTGCGAGTCTGGAGCTGGGCGCCATGGGTGAGTTGCGGCACGGTTCCTTCTCTGGCTTGTGTGTTTTGTCGGCTTCCTTTCTCACACCCTCGCGCTTGCAGCCGGCGCTCTCTGGTGTCTCGATCTTGGCGACCGCCTTGGAAGGCGAAACACTGTGCTCTTCGGTATGGCCTGGATGGTGCGTGGCTGCATACTGCGCTTGTCTGGCTTTGGGCGCATCTGATGTTGGATTGCAGATCGTTGGCGGGGCGCTGCAAACATCTGCATGGAGCGTTGGGCAACTCGTGGCCGGCCGTATCCTTTCTGGCATTGGTCTTGGACTGCAGGTTGCTACGATTCCAATGTAAGCAGCCTTCCAATCGTCTGGTCTTTCTCCAAAGCCTCACGAACCTCGAACTCAGGTGGCAATCCGAATGCTCGACCGGCAAGGGTCGGGGCCGCTGGGTCATGGTCGAGGGTGGTTTGCAGACTTGCGGTGAGTGATGGTGTTTGCTCTACTTCGGTCCTAGAGCAAGCGGCTGATAAAAAGACCGTTTCCGCCGTAGGTGTCGCTTCCGGTCAGTCTCCAGATTTGAGTGCATCACCTTGGCTATTGCCATGTTGACACAACTCGAATTTCAGGCCAGTGGGTTACGTACGGCACCTACTATCTCAAGAGCCAGGCGCAGTGGCGTCTCCCCGTCGGTATCCAGCTCATCCCTGCTGTGATTGTCATCATTGCCATCAACTTCCTTCCTGAATCGGTGAGCCAGATTTCATTTGATGGCGAGAATAAAGTCTGATGCATTTCTTGTTTTAGCCTCGCTGGCTCATCAAGCACGGCATGTACGAGGAGGGCACCGAGGTCCTCTGCAAGCTTCGTGCTCTGGACAAGAACGACCCCGTGCTCGTCGCTGAGCGTGACTCGATCGTTGCTTCGTTCGAGGCGCAGAAGGCCGAGGCTCCCTTCTCGTACAGGGAGCTCATCCAGGGCGGCAAGACCCAGAACTTCCGCCGTGTCCTACTCGGCTTCTTCATGCAGTCGGCCCAGCAGCTCAGCGGTGTGTCTATGAACGCGCCACCTTGCGTCCTACGTCCATGGCTGATCCATCTTGACGGTACACAGGTATTAACTTAGTATCTGTAAGCCAGCCTTATCGGAGGAACCCCTCTGGTTTATTCTAATTATAACTATCCACAGACCTACGCCAACAAGATTCTCGGTGACTCCTTCAACCTTGAGGGCGGTATGAGCCACCTCATTGCTGCTGCGGGCGGCACGGAGTACGCAATTTGCTCCTTGATTTCGGTCTTCCTCGTCGAGGGAATCGGTAAGCCGTATACTTGACTGAGAAGCACCTGAGGTCTTAGCTGACAATCCGTGTCGTATCTTGCAGGCCGTCGAAAGGCTTTCGGCTGGACCGCGACCGGCATGACTGCTTCCTTCGTCATCATCATCGGCTTGCTCTCTGGGGTCGTTAAAAATGCGGACGGAGACGTTGTGTCCGGGCGGACAAACCAGCACGACTTTCTTTCGTGTTGATCTGCATCCCGAGAGCTGACCTTGACCCTGAGATCGTAGACTCGTCGCTGCTGGATTCCTCTTCGGTAAGTCACAACACAGGTTCCCACTGTCGCCAGAGAATCAGGGCTGACGAGAACGTCTACAGTCTTCAACACATTGTGCGTTTCTCGTCCTTGGAGGTTCCCTGACTTACTTTACTGATGACTTTCGAATCGGGATAGCTTCGGGCTTGCCTGGGTTGGAGGACCCTTCCTTTACTCCGCCGAAATTGCCCCGTTGCGCATTCGTTCGCAAGCCAATGCCATCGCATCGGCTGGCAACTGGCGTGAGTGTCCCTTGACCAATTGCCCCTCAGCCTTTACTGACAGGTGCTCTGAATCAATTGAAAGTGTTCTGCTTTGGTGAGTGTTGACTGTCAGTGGAACAGGCTATGGTTGCTGATTTCCTCTGGCATTTTCCCCGGTCACCGTTTTTAGTCGGTAAGCCTTTTCCTCGGCTGCCTGCCCCGCTACCTCGAGGTTCTGACCTTCTTCTGCTGGGATAGTCGTCATGATCGTTCCTCCCGCTTTCGCCAATCTCGATTGGAAGACCTACATCATCTTCGCAGTTTTCAACTTCTGCTTTGTTGTGATCATCTATGTGAGTGTACTCCTCGGCCCCAATCCGGAACAAAGCCCTCCGCAAACCAAATCCTGACGTAATCATCTACATCTTTTGCTGCGTACAGTTCTTCCTTGTGGAAGCCAAGGGTCGCTCCCTGGAGGAGCTGGATGTCGTTTTCGGTGAGCTCTCCATCTGTCTCGAGCAGTGCAAAGAAGATAGGACTAACGTAGCCTGCTCCATCCCCTTCAGCCGCCGGTGGCAACCCTGTCAAGACCGAGAAGCGTCTTCCGAAGGACATCTCCGTTTCCGAAGCGCGCCGCATCCTCGGACTCGAGGACGCGGACGAGGAGAAGGAGAAGGGCGAGGTGCGACACGTCGAGCGCGCAGACTCGCAGGTCTGAAAGCGCTTTGCAAAGCACACACTGGTTTCACTGGGATTGCACTACTAGATTTATTGAGATCAAATGAGATAAATGGATGTGACGTTGATAAGTACCTTAATACACTGCTTTGATGCGATTCAAGAGACACTACTTCGGCACGCCCACTCCGGATACTTGGGAAACGTTCACCAAAGCTAGTCAGTGACGGATACGACAGCGATAGTTTTTCGCACAATTCAAGAGTCACTGTTGAGCTCCCGTATTTAAACGGTTTGTGCATTGAAGAGGACGTTCTCCAGTGGACGCTGGAGGCGTAAACAGGCAGTGCTCACGGCCGACAGGCAGGCGAGCAGGCGGGCATGCAGGCAGACACGCACTCTGTACACTTCAGGATACTCCACCAAAAACAAGATGTAAAAATCGAGCGGGACAGAAGACAGACAAATCAAGTAAACTTCGCCAACCACCCAAAAAAGAAAGAAGCATCCAAAGAAGCATCCAAAGTACCGTGCAGCCCCCAATCGAGCCCGCCTCCTCACTTCCGTCCCCTCGTCCGTAGCGTGCGCGGCTTCGCCTCCTCCACATCATCAGCAGCAGTAGCAGCGGCTGCAACCTTGCGCCTCGTCGCCCTGGGGGCTGGCGCCCGCGCCTCCGTCTCCGGCGCAGCGTTCTCGTCCATCGCCGCCGGAGCGCTACCAGCAGCGGCAGGCTTCTGGCTCTTCGTCGCCAGGCAGGGCTTCTCGTTCACCTCGTCCGAGTCCTTGGGAGCGCGAGAGCCGCGGCGGAGGCGAGGCTTGATGTCTTCCTTCTCCACGCTGTGAGAGGTCGAAGCAGCAGCCGGGGGAGAGCGCCGACGCGTCGCAGTGGCGGGTTTCTTGGGCTCGGCAGCGGCGGCCTTGCGAGTGCTCGAGCGGGCGGTCTGGAAGTAAAGGTCGTAGGATGTGGGCTGGGCGGGGTTGGAGGGGCCGG
>JTLS01001176.1:0-10163 GCA_000826855.1 Basidioascus undulatus | reverse complement strand
ACCTACAACGCCTCCCACTCCTCCACCTCCTCCTCCTCCTCATACCCACCTAATCGATACCCGCATGGCCCCCGTCCCCCCAGTCGCCGACACCGCCGACACCGCCGACACCGATGCGAAGCCGCCCCTCCGCGCGCGCACCCGCACCTGGTGCCTCGTCCGCCTCGTCCTCGTTTTGCCTTTGGAGACGGTCGTCCCCCTCGCGTGGTCGTATGCTGCTTGGCGGGCGTGGGCGGGCTGGGCGGGGCGCGTGCCCGGCTGGCTGGAGGGCGGGTGGTTCGACTTGGGCGCGGGGCTGTGGGCTGCTAGTGAGGTGCGTGCATGTCTTCTCCCTTCGCCAATACCTTCTTCATTCTCCCCATCCAACTCACGTCCTGCTTTGCCCAGGTCCTCTTCTCCCTGTACATCCTGTACCTCACGCAGGGCGTCCAAGCGTCCTCCTCGCACCCGCCGCACTTCACCCCTGCCCTCGCCAAGTCCACGCTCGTCCGGATCCTCAACACCGGCCTCGTGACGCCCAACGAGCCCGCGGCGATCAAGCGCGTCGACAGTGGGATTTCCACGCCCGCCCAAACACCCACGCAGAGTGGGCGCAGGCGCACGGTGGCGGAGGACGAGGAGGACGCGCGTAGGGTGGAGGGCGAGCTGAGCGCTGCGCTTGAGGGCGACGAGGAGGGGGACATGGTCGAGCGCTTGGAATGGGACGACCCGCGCGCGAGGGACATGCGGGACCGGCTGAGGACTTGGTAAGTCTCCTTCCGGCCTTCTTCTTGTTTCCCCTCTGTGCTGACCTTGACACCCGCCCCAATGCCCAGGTTCAACCACGCGCCCTGGACGAGCCTCACCCGCTCGGACGTCCTGACCTGGCTCTCCTGGTCGCTCATGGGCGCTCCCTACGTACCCTCCTCTCTCCCATACCTCTCTCCCTGCCTCGCCCTGATCGAGCGCCGGACCGGCTCCACCCTCTCGGACACGCGCACGCCGAACACGCGCACGCCGCACATCATCCGCCTGACGCTCGACCCTGTGCGCGTGCGCTCGCGCCCGCTCGGGCTCTACCTCCTCGTCGCCGCTGCGCAGTGGGCGGCGCAGCGCTGTCTGATGGGGAAGGAGCTGGGCGCGGTCATTTGGAAGGGCGAGGAGGGGAGGGAGTACCTTGTCAGACTGCCGGAAGGGTACGATCCCAAGGATGAGGCGCGCACGAAGCCAATCGTGTTTCTTCACGGGCTCGGCATCGGTACGTGCCCCCTCCTTCTCAACCATTTTTCTTTACTCCCGGGAATCTCACGCTTCTGATCGCACCCGCCAGGCCTCCCCCAATACGGCCGCACCATCTCCGGCTTCCTGCGCGCCTTCCCGCGTCGGCCCATCGTCGTGCCCCTCTCGCCCGCAACGTCCATGTCCTTCTTCAACGCGCACTACCTCCGCCCCTTCTCGCGCGCGGAGAACTCGGCCGGCCTTCGCGCCGTCCTCGCGCGCCTCGGAGGCGGGCCCGCGGACGTCGTTTCGCACAGCTTGTGGGTCGCCCCCAGTCCTAGACTTCTCTAGGATTGCTGGGGTGGCAATGCTGACTGGGATGAGGGGGGTGTGGGTAGCGGGACGGTCACGCATGCGCATTTGCTCAAGGACGCGCCGGACTTGGTGGACAAGTCGGTGTTCATGGAGTGCGTCTCTGCCCCTTTCCCTCCCTTCATTCTTGCAAGAAAACTAAACTTCGTATTTTATTGGCGCAGCCCTGTCATTTTCTGCCTCTGGGAGGGCGACCTCTGCTGGCGCTTTCTGTACCGCATCCCGCGCACGGGGATCGAGCTGCTGATGCAGTGCGTCTCTGTCTTCACGTCCCACATTCCACTTCTTCTCCTACTGACAGTACTTCTCTCTCGGCCCAGCTACTTCATTGCCACCGAGCTCGGGCTCGCGCACACGCTGCAGCGGCAGTTCTCCTGGTCGTGCAGTGCGTTTTACCCCCACCCACTCACCAGCTCACTCCACTTCCATAAGCCTAACTGGACCTGCCCTTCCACCGCCGCCAGACCTCCTCTGGCCCTCCGAGTTCGAACCCTCCCGCACGCTCATCTTCATGGGCGGCAAAGACTCGGTCTACGATGCCACCGTGGGTCTACCCCACCCCCTCCCTACTCCTTCCCTTCAGAAAGCTAACGTGCGCACCCGATTCGAATTTTCCAGCGCGTGAAGTCCTACCTCGAGCGCCACGGCTTCGTGGACGGGCTGCACTACCGCCCCGAGGGGCGGCACGGCGAGGTCCTCCTCCCGCACAAGGGCGGCGGGATGCCGACCATCCACCGCTGGCTTGGGGACGCGCCGCCCGTCGCGGAGGCTGCGGCCGGCGCTGCCACTTCCTGAAGGCGCTCACGGTGCCACAGCGCGTTTTCTCGCCCTCCCCGCCCCCCACCCCCATCACCTCTATATATACCTTCGCAAAACTTCGAAGTACAACCCCCTATCTGCATTTCTTGGATCCCCTTCGTCGACGCACGCATCATCCCTTTCTTGCTGTTGCGCTTTCTCGATCCTCGAACAAGTTTCTTTCGTACACTGTCCAATCACCTAATATACCCGCCATCCTCGGATCCATACAGCTAGTATGGACCGCAGATCCCGAAGTCGCACATGCATTAATCGGCTCTTTCCGTTCGCATCATCATTGTTCATCATCTACTGTCGTTCTGTCTCGGCTGCTTGTACGCGTTTACGCCCGGT
Source organism: Basidioascus undulatus (assembly GCA_000826855.1). Taxonomy (NCBI): domain Eukaryota; kingdom Fungi; phylum Basidiomycota; class Geminibasidiomycetes; order Geminibasidiales; family Geminibasidiaceae; genus Basidioascus; species Basidioascus undulatus. Next base: position 7,442 of record JTLS01001176.1, on the reverse strand, counting down.
ACGGCGCGAGCTCGGCCGCGTCCCAGCTGACGAACTGGCCGGAGAGCGACGGATCCCCCTTCACGACGAGCGCGGCGAGGACGTGGCCGGGCTGCTCGGGCTGCAACAGGGTGCGGAGCACGTAGGTTTGAGGAAGGAGACCTTGAGGTCAGGAAAGGAAGAAGTGGGGGGCGGGAAGAGAGGGTAGAGACGGACCTTGACGAGCTTCCCCTCCGCGTGCAGGCCCGTGAACTTCGCGTGTTCCTTCTCCGACATCGTCTCGCCACCTGTAAATTGGGGATTGGGCGGTCAAGATGACTGAGCGACAGGAACAAATGCAATGTTCAGAGATGGACTCGCCCTTCTCGCGAATCAACTTCTGCATCTGTGAAACGGACAGACATGTCAAGGTTCGTCAATCGGGCTGCACCTCCGTGCAAACACTCACATCAGTGTCGACAACCCCCGGTCGCACAGCAAACGACGCGATGTCCTTCTCCTCCGTCGCCAGCGTCCTGCGTTCCCGCTCCCTCAATCAGCAGCCGCCCGCGCATCACCTTCATCTCCGCCCGGCCACCCGATCACGGACCGGTTGAACGAGTTCATCGCGGCCTTCGAGGCAGAGTACGCGCCCCACGCGCCGTACCCGCCCGTCGCGGCGCCGGACGAGACAAACACGACGCGCCCGTGCGCGGCGCGGAGGTGAGGGAGCGCGGGCTGGAGGACGTGCAGCAGGCTGACGAGGTTGATGTTGAGCGCCTCGGCGACGGCGGAGGGGTCGACGTCGGCGAGCTGGTTCGTGGGAAGCAGGCGTGAGCTTGGGAAGAAGGTGGAATGCGGGAAGAGGGGAGCGCCAGACCTTCCCGAGCGGTTCGAGCGTGCCGTGGTTCAGGATGAGGCCGGCCAGCCCACCGAACTTATCGACGGCTGCCTGGACTGCCTTCTTAGAAGCAGTCCTGGGATTGAGTTGGGGTCGTCAGAATGCTTCGCTGCTGGAATGTATTGCGGGGATCAGATCAGACAGAAGACGCACGCGTCCGTCGCATCGCCTTGGACGATCTCAACGCGACCCTTGAACTTCGACACGACTCAAGTAAGCCGGGCGAAGTAAAAGGGGATCGAAGGGTGAGAAGCACCTCGTTAGCAAGTGCCTCGAGCTCGGGCGTGCGCGAGCGCGAGAGAGTGACGATCTTCGCGTTGAAAGAAGCGAGGAGAATGCGCGCTGTCGCGAGGCCGATGCCGCTGAGCAGGAGCACACACGAAACTGTCAGTTTCGATTCGATTTGAGTTGGGTGCAATAATGAGTGCAAGTACCGCGAAGCGCCGGTGATCAGTACACTGGGAGAAGACATGATGATGGTCGATGAATGGTGTGGAGAGTGGGCTGCAATGGAGTCAGCTCGTGGGCGACCCTAACCTCGCGGATTGTTTCCGCAAAAGAGAAGACGCTCCCTCGCTAGCTGGCTTGCAATGAAGAGAGGGTGCAAAAAGGATGAAAAATGGGCCTGACCGGGAATTGAACCCGGGACCTCTCCCAATCGGAACACCCTAAGGGAAAATCATACTACTAGACCATCAGGCCGGATAGTTTAAAGAACATAAGTAAATTCCGCATAGGCCGGGGATTGTTACTGTGCAGTCGAGCTGATAATACAATGTAAATGCAATAAAGAAGTTTGTACAAATGGATACGTAAACTTCAGCAGAAAGTACATCGTGGGCGTGAGTCTGGCCGTGTCAACCCGCACATTGCGGCCCTCCCACTCAGTCCAACTCTGCCGGAACGATCACTCATCTCCTTCTTGGACGACCTCACACGTGTATCACAGAAAGTGCTTGAATGAAACTGTTACTTTATTTCCTCCCATGGTTCTTTGTTGATTCTATTCCGGAAACCTGTCCCCCAGGCGGTCGTACGGAGTAAGGCCGCAGCAACCGCACCTTGGCGAACAGCGCTCCAAAATACAATGACCCCTCTCCTGTAAAATTCTGTAGCTAGTTTTAAAGTGCAAGACCCATGAGCCATGTGAACCTCCTTGGATGCCTCAGGAGTGAGGAGTGCCCAGTTCTTGGTGGTACACGAAATTCAAGAAAGCTGCCAAAGGAACGGAAGGAAGGACTACGCGCTGGTACGCAGCGATGGCGATTTCAAGAGGGAGAGGAAGGCATCACAAAGAATCGTAAAACCATATCGTAAACATAAACCGACCAAAAGGGGGAAGGACAATGCTCATCCCCGGCATTGGTTGAGCCCCGCTCCACAAAAGCTCGCAATGAAGATGTAGAGGAGGAGCTGTTCCATCCCACATTCCACCCAAGTCATCAGCTTCTTTTTCCTCCCCCCTTGAAAGCCAAGTAGAAGCGAAGAAAGCGCACCAGGATTACGAAGCCCGTCAAAACCATGATGCGCACGTTCTTGTACCACATTTGACGCTGCACCACACACCCCGCGTCAGCCTCGGACCCACTCCCGAAAACAGGAACCAGAAGGAGAGGGGAGAGGAGACGGGAGGGGAAAGAGGTGTGGGTTGGGAGGGGAGAGCCGTACTCGGAGCACGGTAGACCGTTTCCGGAACGCAAACGCCTGGGAGGACATGTCGTTCGTGCGGTCGACGAGGAGGTCGATGCGCTCGCCGCGGGAGAGGATCTGCTCGACGTTCTGATCCACCGTTCCCCATCGCTTAGTACCTTTCTTCCCGCAAAAGTAAAGGGAAAGTGAAGAACGGGAGAGAACGGGAGGAAGGAAGGAGCGTTGGAGGGAGGGAAGGAGGGAGGGAGAGGGGAAGATGAGAGGGAGGAGTGGGGGTTGGGACGGACCTTCACCATGATGTCCTTTACGTTGCCGAGGTCTTCACGCGCCTGCTTGAGCGGGTCGGAGGACGTGTCGTGCGTGTATTGGTCCATCATCTGTCCACCCGAAGCTCCTCGCAGTCAGTGTCCATTCCCTTCCATCCCGCTGCCCATTCCGCTGTCCTCTTTCTTCCCCAGCCCATCTCCACATCTCCGCTCCACTTCTCCCCTGCCCTGTATTTTTATTCCGCTCCTCTCCTCACCGCCTCACCTCCCTGCTCTTTCCCAGTCTCCCCATGCAACCCAACCCGACCCGAACCGCATATTTACCACGCTATTGCCTAACGATGCCGAGACTAGCTGGGTGCTCCCAAACGACCCCAAAAGAACGCAGAAAGGCCAAGATAATGCAAACGGAGCAAGAACCCCACTCACCTCCCCCAGCACCCCCCCGAACTCCCCCTGCATCCCATACGCGAGAGCGTCCCCAATCTGCTCGGGCGAGTAGCGGTCCTCAAACCGGCGCTGCACGTCCGCGAGGAACGCGAACGGCATGCGCCGGCCGACCGAGTCGTCCGCAACGACGAGGTAGGTCGCGGTGGAGGTGGATATGTAGTGGATCAGGAGCTGGTTTCTCCCAGGGTTTGTGTTAGCCTTCTTTTTCTGGGGAGAGCGAACGGGAGAGGAAGAGGGGGGGGAAGACAAGGAAGGGGAGAGGGAGGGAAAGGAGGGGGGGTGGGGCGTACATCTTCCCAGACGTCTGGTCGTTGCCGCCGCCGCCAGGGTGAGCAGCGCACATGGTATATCAGGAGGAGGGAGAATAGGACGCACAAGTCAACTTCGAGTTATTCGGAGGGATCCTCGAAAGGATCTTTTCCGCCGCTGCCCATCGTCCACGCACCCCACCTCAGTCTCTAATCCTCCCGCTCGCTCGCTTCAAGCGAGACGCACCGGCGGAGAAGTCACGCTGCCCGGAGGCGTGCTCTGGCGTCCCATGGTTCCTTCTCAGCTTTGTTGGAAGAGAGAATGGGGGAGGGAAGGCAGACGCACCGGCAAGGATGACTGGGCCCCTCGCGACCTGTTCACCACCACAGGAGAGCATCACGTGCAAGTCGTCCCCGCTTCCCTTCAGCTCTCTCTTCTTCACCTCCAGCAACAAGAGAAGCACGAAGTACCAGAGCGTGTATGAGCGACATCCTCCTCTTCGACTATCTTTACGTGCGATGTGAGCGTGCGTGCGAGTGCGGTGTATGAGCGGCGGAGATCAGGGGCGGCGGTGAACCGCGAGGGTAAGTTACCGGCTCCCGCCCTTCTTTCGGCCCTCCCGAATTCATCTGCCGATAGACTCGCGGGGAAGCCAGCGCGACACACCCACGCTGCACGCGCTCTCATCTCATCCACATCACACCACTGGAAATGGTTGCTCCTCTTTCTTCGAGCTCAGAGGAGAGAAAGTACTGATTGTGGTGAGGATGTGAAACCAGTCCGCCCGCACCGCCTCGCCGCCCGCCACCTCCTCCACTGCCGTCTCAGCGCGGGGCGACCGCCCGCATGGGGCTGCGATCCGGTGCGTCGCTTTCTTCCCATCCCCATCCCTCTCCCCCCTCCTTCCGCCTCTCAAGTAGACAGTTAACGCTGATGTAGTGGGTGTTCGAACCAGCCGCCGCGCCGACCAATCCGCCTCCGCCGCGGGCCGGCCCAACAGTGCCCGCGCGGCGGGCGCGGGTGGGAGCAGCAACACGATGCTCCGTCTGTACACGGATGATTCGCCGGGTCTCAAAGTGTATGTCTTCCTCCCTCCTTCTTCCCCCTCCCCGCCCCGACCCCGACCAGTAGAGAAGGAAGGAAGGTGGTACTGATGAGGATGAGGGGACCAGGGACCCCTTCGTCATTGTCGTCCTGTCCGTCGCGTTCATCGCGAGCATCTTCTTCCTCCAGTACGCGTGTTTTACTTCTTCTTTGTGTGGGTGGGTGAGGCTGATGAGGAACGGGGATGCAGCATCACGGCGAAGATCGTCCGCTGTCCGTCTCTCTTCCATCTTCCTCCTCCCAATTCACTTCTCACCCCCTTCCCTTTTCCCAGCGTTCACCAAGTAATCGTCTTTGGAACGCGGGGGCTAGAGAGGGGTCGGGTGCTGTGACTGGGACGAGGGTGGGACGGGGCGGTGGGTGGCTGGTGTGAGGTCGCGAGGTTGGGCGACCGTGGTATACCTTCCTTCCGATTCTGAATTTCTCTTTTGGTTGTAAAGGCACGGGTTGCAAGGATGGGTGTGCTATGGTGTGGTGTGGTGTGGTGTGGTGACGCTGGGCGAGGAGCGAGGGAGATGCTGATCTTTGAATTCGTGCTGACCTTTCGATTTACTCTTCGATCGCACGTCCGCTTACTCTCGACTTCGCTGCGTCTCTCGAAAGACCGTGGGCACCGGGGGCTGGTCTCGTCTTTCCTGGCGTGCACCCGACCGAGCCCCAGAATGCCAACTGATCATCTCACTAGTCCCGCTTTCGTGCTTTCCGACTGACCGTCGGCACCATCAATGGGGCGGGCGCTTCGCCCTCACTCATTCCATCCTTCCACTCCGCTCAGCCCGCCCACGCCGCGCTTGTCTCGTCTCGTCTCATCGCGTCCTCGCCCGGGCTCTTACCCTGTCTACTTGGGTGGATCGGGTGGATCGGATTCGTAGAACCATAGGTGGGAAGAATAAGCCTCGCTAGCTCAATCGGTAGAGCGTGAGACTCTTAATCTCAAGGCTGCGGGTTCGACCCCCGCGTGGGGCTCGTGCTTGCTCTTTTGCCTGGATTACCTCCCTCCTATCCTCCCCAATCTCCACCCTCCCCTCCTTTGTCCTCCTCCCATGTTTGCCCTCTGCCTAGGCGCTTGTGTCCGGGTTGTAGGACCAATGTAGGACGCTTGGACAAGGGACCACCGGGACAGCACGATAAGGATCCGATGTTCCCGAACCCCTTCGGGGAGCGCCAAGCTGTTCAGTTTTCGGGCTTCCCGACTGCACTCGCTGCAGGACGCAGTGCAACCTCCACTCAAGCATTTCTATGGGTTAGAGAATATTTGAAGAATGTTTTCATGTCATGCAAAGAGGCTGTGGGAAGAAGCAAACAGAAATGACAGAGGTTACACTCATCCGAAGTCGGTGGGAGCGTCATCTTTCGCCGGGCGGCGTCGGGCGAGAAGCGCTATAGGCTTTGCGAGGGTCTTCTCCGCTCGTCTCGCTTGCTCCTGCCTGTCTTTCTCACCCTCGCCATCCGCATCCGCATCAGCCTCCTGTGGGATCTAAGCTCCCAATCTGGCTGTCCGACGCGCCGCCCTCTTGCTCCGCCCTCTTCGTCCGCACCTAGGGCCCATCATGTGTCGGTCTCCTGTCCCCCTTCCACAGTTCTCATCTCCGCAGGGGACCTCTAATTAAGCCGGGGTGAACAAACAGCGAAGTCCGCCGTCCTCCCCCCCTCCCTGACGCTCACCACAGGTCCCTCCGACCCTGTGCCCCTCGCAAGCCAAAAGCCGAAGGAGCTGCCCCCCGTCCGCTTGGCGCGGGACATCGCCCAGCTCGACCCGATCGAGGCGAGCAAGCGCTTGGCGGCGTACGCGGCTGTGGACGCGCATGTGGGGAGGGATGACAAGGTGGGTTGGTGAGAGTGTAGGGGGCAAAGGGGATGGTGGGGATGAGGGTGGGGAAGGGCAATAGGCTGATGAGGAGGGGAGGGAAGGTCATTGGGATCGGGTCGGGGAGCACCGTCCGTGAGTCTGCGGGACCGTCTTTTTGGTTCTGGAGCGGGAGTTGAATGGGCGTGAGCAGCGTACGTTGTCGAGCGCATCGTCGCGCAAGGAAGGGAAGCGAACAAGGACAGGGTGTTCATCCCCACCGGTACGTCTTCCTCCTCCCTGCTCCTCCCCATGCGTCCACCTTCAAATCCTTGATCTGACTCGGCGGTGCAAAATCAGGCTTCCAATCAAAAGAACTGATCGTCTCGGCCGGCCTGGTCCTGGGCGACGTGGACCAGTGCGTCTTCCTTTCTCTTCCCCTCCCGTCCCACCTTCCGCTTCCCACCTTTCCCTCTCCCCTTCCCTCTCCTCCTGACTCATATTCCCCCCGAATCAGGTACCCAACGATCGACGTCACTCTGGATGGGGCAGACGAGTGCGTGCCCCCCTCCCCACCCCCGAACCTTGGGATGCTAAGATGTGGAGCAGGGTGGACAACGAGCTGAACGCGATTAAGGGCGGCGGGGCGTGTCACTTGAGGGAAAAGGTCCTGGCGGAGGCGGCGAAGACGTGGGTCTCCTCCTCTTCTCTTCCCTACCTTCTCCCCTCCTCTTCCCTGATTCTCGATCTTCCGAGGCCGGTGTATGCCTTGGAGCGAGGTTTGTACTGAAGCGAGAGGATGCGGATGCGGATGCGGCTGGGACAGGTTCGTGATCGTCGCGGACCACAGGAAAAACTCGTGGGCCTCTCCATGTCTTTTGTCCTCCCAGGCAGTCTGGCTCATGCGGGTGGATGCAGCACGATCCTCGGCACGTCATGGAAGCAGGGCGTGGTGCGTTCTCTGGTCCCCTCTCCTTCCCACCGCCTCCTCCCTGTCCCATCCCCTCTCCCTCACCTTCCCTCTTCCACATCTCCCCTTCCTACCACTTCCTCCCCCGCCGTGGCCCCCTCCGCCCTT
>JTLS01001175.1:0-10163 GCA_000826855.1 Basidioascus undulatus | reverse complement strand
GACCCATTCACCATTGTCAAGGCTGTAGGCCGCTCCCCATTCCACTCCCTCCTTCCCCTCCTCCTCCCTCCCCACCCTTCTCCCACTTCCTTGCTAATATACATTGACTGAACGAATAGAGAAGAAGTTCGCGCGCGAAGACATCGACGTCCTCCTGAACGCGCGCGTCGCGCGCGTCGAGCCCGACCGGATCTTCTACACCGTCAAGGACGGCGAGGGGAAAAAGATCGAGCGCGAGCTGCCTGCTGGGTTCGTACTGTGGAGTACGGGGATCGGTGCGTCTTCCTCCCCCCCTCTCTTGTGTTCCCGCCCCGTTGGTCGTGCGCTGATGTGGGGAGGAGACAGCGATGAACCCGCTTGCGAGGAAGTGAGTGTGCAGCGACGGGGGTTGGGAGAAAGGAAGGAGGCTGAACAGTGGGGGGGTGGACAGGATTTGCGAGCGACTGCCGAACCAGTTCCACTCCAAGGCGATCGTGTACGTCTCATCTCACTTGCATTGCTCAGGGGGATGGCCGTGCTGATGTGGGCGGAGTGGCTTGGCGGAGCGTAGAGTGGACAGCCACCTCCGCGTGAAGGGCGCACCGCTGGGGACGGTGTATGCTGTGGGAGACGACGCGACGGTGCGTGGCTGTAGCTGATGTGCGTGGTGGGTATTGAAGGGTGAGGCTGACGAATTCTGGGGTTGGGGTTGGGGTTGGCAGATCGACACCAACTTGCTGGATGACTTGCTCGACCTTGTCGAGGAGTGCGACACGAACAACGACGGGGTGAGTTCGCATCTCCATCTCCAAAGTGCGCTCCTCTAACCAACTTCTCTCTTCCCGGCACATCAGCGCATCGACATGGAGGAGTTCGAGCTGATGTCGAAGAGTGCGTTCGTCCAGCCTTGCATTCCGAAGCTCTGGTGGCTGCTTTGCTAAGTGGGTGGGTTTGCGCAGAGATCCGCCGCCGGTACCCGCTCGCGGTGCAGCACTTTGAGCAGATCAAGGACATCTTCAAGCAGTACGACACGGACAAGGACAACGTCCTCAACCTTAACGAGCTCGCGAGGCTCTTCCAGGAGATCTCGGGCAAGATCACGGCGCTGCCTGCTGTGCGTTCCATCCCCCTCTCCCCCCTGTTTTCCCCAGTGCGATGAGGAGGATGTTCTGATATGAAGCACGGGGAAACAACAGACCGCGCAGGTCGCGTCCCAGGAGGGCAAGTACCTCGGCAAGAAGCTCTCGACGCTCGCGAAGCAGCGCACAACGTTTGAGCAGAACAACGTGGACGTGCCGGACGACGACATGTACTACAAACCGTTCACGTCGGTCTCGTTTTCCCCCTACGAGAACGAGTCCGTTGCTGACCGATTTCTTGGAGGGGGTGAATGCGCAGGTACCAGCACCTTGGGTCGCTCGCGTACATCGGCAACAGCGCCGTGCTCGACTTCCCGGGCGGTTACTCGCTTGCTGGTGCGTTGACATTGTTTGGTCTGCTTTGGCGCACAACAGACGAGCTGACGCTTTTACTGTTTGACAATGGCGACAGGCGGCCTGATTTCGCTTTACCTCTGGTGCGCCTGAGCATGCCTGCTTGGCCAGTGGTAGCCGTGACGCTATATGAAGAGCGGTTGTCCAGGCGTTCGGTGTACTGGAGCGAGCAGGTCAGCATGCGCACGCGTGCGCTGCTCATGATCGACTGGATCAAGCGCGGTATCTGTGCGTCCTCTCGCCGACCCAACACCCCATCTCCACCCACCAAACAACTAGCTGACCATCACACATTCTCGCAGGGGGCCGCGACCTAAGCAAAGTAAGAACGCAGTCCTCTTCCCCCCGCTTGAAACGTTCCCTCCCAGCGTTTCGGACCCGGACACGTCGTGCTGATCGACAGTTTCCCGTGCTCAGTTCTGAGGACAACCCGGCCAAGCCCGGGCAGCGCGTCATCAAGTACTGGTGATAGAGAACTGAGCACGGACAGCCCACCTACTAGCCCCGTTGCGACCCCCTTGTCGTTCATTTGTTTTACGACAGCATTTGCCGCCTTTTTTTTTTTTGGTGAGATTATTAGCGAGATATGCACCTTCGTTGCGGTTGTTGGTTTAGCACGAAACGACGTAACGACTGTGGTGCATGGGCAATTGACCCCGTACGCGCAAGACAAGGTAGAGGGTTCAGGCTCGGTTCATCTCTCCAGCACAACTTTCTTGTTGGAAGGTGCAGCTGATACCTATTTTTCGCGCGCAGCGATTACTCATAGGGTTGGGATACCACTCAGTTTGCACCTAACGCTAACAAATGTACCGGCTAACTAGCCTAATAAGAGTGCACTCAAACCAGGCTGGACTGCCCACGCTCGGCTGCGCATGGGCAGCCCATGAGTGTGGAATAACTGGGCATCTGGATCTGCATGACTTACACCAGCGGAACAAGGTGCAAACATGGTCTTTTGAGCGTTTTCGGGGCCACCAGCAACTCTGCAAAAGTTGAACCACCCCAGGTGTACTCCTACTGCTTGCAGGTGAAAGGGGCATATCTTAAACCCCCAAAAAACTTGACCCAGCCTCAATTCACGGTGAAAATAAGAGAGTAATGGCAACTGCCAAGTTTGATTGTTGACCCACGGGCTCCTTCAAATGCCTGGGTTGACCTCTACTGTTATCTGGCATAGAATCTGAATAATAAACCAGTACTAATATATTCAAGCTCATGAAATGCAAGCATTTTCTGGTTTTTGGACCAAGTATCCCGTTCACTGGCACAGGGCACATGCAGATCTCATGGTGCACGTCCTGACTGATTTGCTGTGCCAGACTTCTAATCACAAACGGAAGGAAATAGACTTGTCCACTCAGCCATCGTCATCCACACACAAACACACTGGCCGCTATTACCGTTCAGCAACTTGACCTCGCACACCTACCTTGTACACTGCACTCATCTTCAGCACCTATAAAGGCAGACTAACACCAAATGGGTGCTTGAAAGGATAATTAGAATTCTATAATCCAAATGTACATGTACGCCCTGCTGCACACATCCCAGCCGGACAACGTAACGACTGACCCTTGATACTCTCCCGCGTGCCCTGCCCACACCGTAACCCCACCACTGCAGCGCTCAAAGTAAGTCAAGCACACACACCACCTGCAGATTTTCTCGCAGAATACGGGCAGGGTGCCTGTCAGTGAAGGCAGAGTGGAGGGGAGGAGTAGACAAGCAGGGTGGCAAATTTGGCAAGCGCATAGACAGGATCGGGTTAATGATGCGCTGCTGAGGTGGAAGGAGCTGGTGATGAGACTAGGCGATGAAGTCCACCGCATAAGCGTTTTGGGATCGCTGTTTTCTGATGAGAAGATAGGGAGATCGGGAGGATAGATACCCGCCTGTGCGGATGCACCTCCAACCCTCCCTTGTCAGTTCAGTCGCTCGTCAACCCGGAGGATGATGCGCACCTTAAGTAAATACGCTTCAATTCTGTACTCGGGATTTCAGGGGGTGAGAAAAAGGTGTACATCCTTCCTCCACGCAAGACCCCGCCAGGAGAGGTGAAGGCTGGGGACGGGGAAGGTCAAGATGTCCTGGGTGGGTGCTGGTGCGCAATCCCAAAAGCAAACGTAAATCCAAGCTATCGCAGTGGGTCTCAGCGAGATCAATAGCGTACGCACCGCTGTTCGGTGAACACAACTACGAGGGAGTGCGGAGCGGTCGGAAGTGAGCGTGCGCTCGGCCGTCCGCTTTCAGCTCCTACTGTCCCCACAGTCTGCTCCAACAACTTCCACCATCAACAGCCCATAACATGAAGTTGAGATAATCTCAGGAGAAAGGAACGTTTGCGAACAACCTGGCTCCGGCCCCACTTCCGCGTCGAATCGCTCGGGAGCCTCAAGCCGGACGAGGCGGCGCGTACGAACGAGCTCCTCTCCAACCTCACCGAGATCTTCATCCAGCTCAGCGGTGTCAACATGGCCAGCTTGAACCTGACCGCGCCCGACGACTTCCGGCCGGACGCAAATGATGTTCGTCTCAACATTTACTGGTGGCTTTCACTCATCATCAGCGTGCGTATGAAACACCCATACCTCTCCTCAACCGCATTCAAGGCTCTCTTTCGCACTTCATCAGCTGCTTACCGGCGCTCCTCATCGTGCCTGTCGGGCTCTTCACGCTCGGCTTGCTGGAGAACCTCTCTTCGATCACATTCGGACTCTCGCGTCCTTCGCTACCAGTCTTGGCGGCATCTGTCTCGCGAGCGCTTCTGACGTTGCGGTGGTCGCCTTTTTGCTCTCAACTCTCGCACAAGCGATCATAAAAAGGGAGTCTCCGTTTCGAACGCCCCTCTCGCTGTTCTTCAGCGAACCTGCAGAGCAAGAGCTCACGGAGTCAAAGTTTCATCGCGTCTTACCACTCAGGAGCTGCAGGTCTTCCACGGGGTGATGCTGGAGACACTTGAAGACTAGCATCTTGAGCAGGCGGCTGCTGCTTTCGACACCGTTGTGGCTTCTCCCTTGGCTGACCCCCTGAGCATAGATGAAGTCCGTACTTGCGAACATCTCCTTTCGGCTGAAGCTAGCTTTCGGAGTAATCTTATAACTGCGAATGTCATCAAGGAACATCCTGGTCTGTATTATTACATGTTTGTACGAGTTCTGCTTTGGCTGCTCACAATGTGCTCGCCCAGTGGCGAAAGATTCCCTCAATTTCGGCTTGACGGTCTGGGCGCTGCTGGAAGCTACTCATCGACGTCTTTCCGCTGCTCCGTGTAGTACGGACATGAGCAACCCTCGCTGTCTCCATTGTATACGTTCTCAGCCAAACCCTTCACTGGAAGGAGCAGAACAGAGGCTTGTCTTCCAAATTTCAAAAATAACCGACACTTTTCTCAGACAACATGGACGATCTTCGAATCTATAGCGACCAATACGCCCTTTTACTCGAAGTTTCCAACTTTGGCTTGAAGCTATGGGCCACCCACCTCCTAGCTGCCCTGCAGCAAGGCGGCACTTCCAAGCTGCGCCCGCTTGTTTTCTACATTCCACCGGACACAGACACTCTGTCTGCGCGATACTTCTTGCCGCCATTTATACAATTCATCTCTTGGGAAAAGCACTCCCTGTCTTTCCCCAGAGCAGCTGTAGAGCTTCTCCCGGTCTCTTTCGTTGCCCTTGTAGCACGCTTGCAACATCTTGGAGGAGACATCGAGCTTGTCAAGTTGCTGCCGACGCTGGACTCCGCCTCTGTCGCAATAAGCAGACTGTCGACTACAGTCATTGCGTCCTTCTTGAAGTATTCAACACGCCCGGCCACCTCTCACGGAGACTTCGACTCCTCGAGCCGTCTGTCGCCGAATGCTATGGCGGATATTGTTGCCAGGGATGATATCCCCGACTTTGTTACGCTCGACTACCTCGTTCCACAGTTCCTGAAGATCGCTCATCACCCTCGCCTTTGCGACCGCGACCTGAATGGACCGACGCGGTGTGCGCTCTTGAAGCGCACCGCTTGATCTGTGAGCGCGGAGTGACGGGATCCAAGTTGGACGAGCTTCGCGATGTTTGGACCGCGCTCTACGGTACGCACAACGTTTCAGGACTTCGGTTTGTGGAGACCATCTGCTGATCTAGAAATCATCTATAACTGACCCGCTCCCTGCTCCCTCTATCACTCCCTCTGCTTCGTCGACTACCATCGTCACTGCGCCTGGATCTCCCCTCTTGCGCCCTCGTCCCCGAGCGTGCCCACTGCCCTGTCCGTCAACCCGAACCCCGCGGCAGCTTCGGCCCAGACTGCCGTTTTTTTTGGGAACAGCTCCGAACTTCCCAGGCGGCAATCCACGTTCTTGGGGCTCTCGCCTGCGCTCGAACCTGCCGACTCGCAGCCGCGCTCGCCCACGCCAGCGCGGTGTGCGGGACCTCGAAATGGCGCCGAGGTTCCAGGAGCTCGAGGAAGAGGAGGGACAGGCTGCTTAATCTGTGAGAGGGACGTTCTTGGTGCGCTATCTGTTGTCTGTTGCGATGCTGGCTGGTTCGAGCGCCGACTCATGTCGCTGCGTTCAACAGCTGTGAAGCTCGACGGGGTCAATTCTGCGTAGCTTGACCATGAAGCCCTTTTTCCAGTCTACATACTTGTGTTTCTGGCCTAAATAACAATAAACACCACTCTTCTGCTTGAACTATTGGCTTGGTTACAGCCTTTGCATAAAGCACTTTCTGAAGAACAATCGACCATAGCGTTACGCCTGAATAAGTCCATACGGAGCATTTGACACAGAAAAGGGGCACATGAAGATTTTAAAGGTTGCAGTTTCTCATTTGTTAATGCTCATGGCCGGTATGCTTGGAGCAGACCGTGTTTTGAAGCGGCTGTAGACAGCGGGTAACCTTGAAGCGCATGCCTGAATGTGGACACGCCAGGACGTCTTTAACTAATATGCACTAGATTTGAGAGCTATTCAAATTCCTCATCCCATTTTCGGTAAACCGATCGCACTTACCCAGCCCAGGCACTTCGACAATCAATCCGTTGCTACTGAGCAGCTGGCGTCCATCATCTGATAAGTTGCTTGAACATTGCAGGCGCGTTGTCTTCAGTGGCAGAAATATCCGCGAGGCCACAAGAAACTGCGGGTTTAGAAGAAGTCCCGTGGTGCAGGTCCTCTCAAGATTTTGGATTACCCCAGGGTGGTATCGCACGAGCATGTAGACGGTCAGGAGCAGTAGTGCGTGGTCAGGAGCAGTAGTGCGTGGGCCTGCTTCTCGCACAGCCATAGGTTAGCCAGCTGATCATGTTGTGCTGTAAAGTACTTGCTCATTACCGGGATCACCCCCCGATGCAAGGGGCAAAACGACTGCTCGCCGAGGGTTGCAACTGCTTGGCGTGCCCCGAGAGAGCGCCAACGATGTGTTGCTAAGCAACGGCCTCTGCCCTGGGTAAGTCAGTTGAATCCAACTAAATTAAATGAAAAAGGTCAAATTGGTATTCAAAAGCTCTGGCCCTCATATTACTGAGACTTGATTGCGATTTGTTTGGCATTGCTCCTGGTTGCGGAAGGGTGATAGAGAACCGAAGCCTTAAGGCCGCAACGAAGGCGTCTCTCACCCTTCACCGCTTAACTTTGCAGAATCATGGCGGCAGAGCCCCCTTTCCGATCAGACGCGTCCCCAAGGCCGTTCGTAGTAGAGCCTACGGCGGAGTACCGCTTCGAGCTCGAGGCAGGCGAGGCGATTTCGATTCGGGTTCGTCCCAATCCCCACGTCGCGAACCGGATCGGCAGCTCTACTCACGCGTAAGGATGTTGGTTCATTGCGTGGCGCACAGTTAGTGAAAGGACGGGCGGAGGTGTTTGGTGCGGAACTGGCGAAGGACAAGTGGTATGGATTCGGGGACGAGTGCAAGGGCGCGGTGTTCAGCTGGGATGGGTGCGAGATCGAGATGAGTCCTCTTTCCCTCTCTATCCGTCATCCAGTTTTGGCGTGTTTGAACGGCGTGTTGTGCCTATTAATCATCGATCGTGGCGGATTTGGAGCCTGCTGCCTGTCCGTGTGTGCTCGTCGCGGGCGTCCGCTGGCCTCGCGCCCCTTCGAGCCCAACAAGGCAACTTAGGATTGATCACCGACTCGAACGTCCTCAAACCACAAAACTCTCACTATTAAATTGCACACATTCATATTCGGCTATACTGACATGATGTGCTTCTCGTCTTTCACGTCCTAGGCTCGCCGTCGACCGAGTACCTCTCCACCGAGACGCCGCTCGTCGCGTACCAGAACATCCACCTCGCGCTCGAGCAGCGCCGCATTCTAGCGCGTCACGGTGGTCCAACGGGGCCTTCGGGGCCGAGAGTCATGGTCATTGGTCAGGAGGACTCAGGCAAGACCAGTCTGTGCAAGGTGCTGCTCAAGTGCGTCTTGCTGGACTTCGCGATTTCAGGCCCCGGAGTTACTGATCATGGTGGCTCCCCATAGCTACGCAGCGAGGACTGGGAAAGGCTGGAGCCCTATCTTCGCCAACCTAAACCCTGCCGATGTAAGTCGAGGTTTGCCCGCTCATCAGGAGGACAAGGCTGATTTACATATCTTCCAGGGAGGTCCCACCGTCCCCGGCACGCTCACCCTCACACCATACATATCACCCGTCTCCACCGCGTCCCCATTCTCCCCACTCGGAAGTACCTCCACATCCGGCGCCGCACTCGACCCGTCCTCCTCCGTCGTCCCGCTCGTCACCTGGTACGGCCATGCGGATCCAGGGCGCAACGTGAAGCTGTACAGGGACGTCCTGGGCGAAGTCGCGAGGCGGTTGGAAGAGCGGTTGGAGCGCGATGAGCGGGGTGGGTCCTTCTCGCACGCGTACACGCCGAAAGTCTAGCTAATACCGGGTGGGATACCAGCGAGGACCAGCGGCGTGATCATCGACACCCCGAGCGCTTTTGGCAGCCCGTTCGTCGGGAGTGAGGATGGCGGGAAGGGGCAGAAGTACGACCTCGTCCGGCAGTCAGTCGAGGCGTTCAAGGGTGAGTCTTCCTTCGCTTGCTACCCTCCAGCAAGCTTCTTACGAACCCCTCGCCCCGCAGTGGACGTCCTCCTCGTCATCGGGCACGAGAAGCTGTTCATCGAGATGAAGCGCCTACTGTCGTCTATGGGTGCTACAGGCGCTTCCGTGTCGCTCGTTAAGATCCCTAAGTCAGGCGGCGTGCGTTCCGGTTTCCTGCCGCTGATTGCGTCGCCTCGAGGTCTGAGTTCGGATGGTTTTGCAGGTGGTCGATCTGGATGACGCGTATCGGTCACGCATCCAGATGGGGCAGATCAAGTCGTACTTCTACGGCGGGGCAGGGACGGCTGCAGCCGTGCCCAGCGAGGCAGCGCTCAGTCCGCAGTCCATCACGCTGAAGATCTCCAACCTCCAGATATACCGCGTCGGCGAAGGTACCCTTCCCCTCTCTTCCAGCATTCCACTCTTCCCTGCTGAACGGCTGATGGTCGCTCCGTCTCAGATTCTCTGGCGCCCACCTCCGCCCTTCCCATCGGCGCCACCCGCTCGCTTTCCCAGACCGCACTCGAGCGCGTCGATCTCTCCTCAGCCTCACAGCAGCTCCGCCTCGTGCACTCTGTCCTCGCTCTCGTGCGTGAGCCCGAGACTGCGCCAGGGACAACACGCGGCGCGGAGGAGGACCTGCCGAGTGATGTCTTGCTAAGGGGGGACGTGATCGGGTTTCTGCTTGTGTATGTGCTTCTTCTTAGGCCTCTGTCCTTTCATTTACATGTATCTGAGGCTGACGTTGGCTTGCTGCGGTCGAATTGGTAGGACCGCTGTGGACGGCAAGAAGGGAACGATCACGTTGCTCAGCCCCAGTCCGGGCAGGCTGCCATCGAACGTTTGTGTCTTGGGTAGCTTCGAGTGGCAGGATATTTGATGTAGTGTTGTATTATCTTATGGAGCCGCAACAATTCGATAACTCGTCTGCCCGAGCCTGTTTTATTCTACCGGACGCCTGGCTTCACGCCCTTGCCGTTGCCTCACCTCGACAGAAAGCACGCTCATTCTAAACGCCGGGATATCTTCTAGCAACATTGTGCATTCATTGTTCCATTCCACCGCTCATCCAACCCTCAAACCCAAGTCAAGTAACCGCCCTCGTCCTTCTCCGTCCTCCGCTCAAGCACCTCCCTGACCTTCACCGCCCTCCCGCGCCCGCGCTCCCGCCCAAGCCGAGCGCGTACGGATATACCGCGCCGAGCGCGTACGGCGCGGGGGCGGGGCCGGGGGTGGGTAGCTCGTACGGCGCTGGGGGGTACGGAGGTCAGTCGCTGGCCGAGGAGCGGGATGGAGGATGGAGGATGGGGGAAGGGTGCAGACTGATGAAGATGAAATTGGGCACGGGGGGAGGGAAGCAGGGAACGCGAGGTTGACGTTCAAGCCCAGCCCGTTTTATAAGGTCGTGCAGCAGGTGTCGGATAGTATTCTGACGCTCGTCGGTGCGTCCCGCTCCCTCCTCCCGGTTCGCAGCAGGCGCTGATGAGCGGGTGGGTGGAAAAGAGGCTCGCGAGCAAGAGCGTAAAACCTCGCAAATGTCGTTCACCCTCCCGGACGACGTGCGGTCCAAGTTACTCGCGTCCAAGTGTGTCCCTGTCCGCCACATCCCCTCCCATCCCCCCCTCTCCCTTACCCCTATCCCACGCACTC
>JTLS01001174.1:0-10170 GCA_000826855.1 Basidioascus undulatus | reverse complement strand
CCCCCCTCCCCCTCCCCCTCCTCCCCAACTCACCCTTCCCCTTCCTCCCCTTCCCCGCCCCGGCAGCCGCACAACGTGATCATCCGCCAAGTCCTGACCGACAAGTTCGCGAAGCCAACGTCGCTGGACCAGGCGTTCGTCGACTTCGACAGCGTGCGCTACCACCTCACCACGCCCAACACCAAGGTCAAGACGCAGATCCTCCTCTCCATGGCGCTGCCCTGCTGGGACGAGCTCGTCCAGCACGGCGCGCGCGACGTCCTCCGCGCGGAGTACGGTGACTTGCTGCTCGAGGAGGTCGAGCCGGAGTATAATGTGTCGCTCATGATCGATTTGGAGAAGGTGCCTGCGGAGGCCGGTACGCGTTCCTTCCGTTCCCCCCTTTCCCTTTTCTCCCATCTTCCCTCTCCCCCTTTCCTTCCCGATCTCACCCCCCTCCCCCAACACAGAGGCCCGCCAATCCCTCATCCACTCCCTCTCGCTCCTCAAACGGCACGCAATCTCCGCGCCCTTCCTCTCCGCGTTCGCAAAGCAGCGCGAGCTGGAGGCGACGCCTCCCCCGACGGACGGGTCGCCCGCGCCCAAGGGTCAGCTCCTCGAGGTGCACTACCGCGACGAGGAGGCCATTTACATCCAGGCGGGGCACGACCGCGTCACGGTGGTGTTCAGCACTGTGTTTAGGGAGGAGACGGACCGCGTGTTTGGAAGGTTGTTCTTGCAGGTGCGGTCCCCCACTCCCCCTCTTTGCTCCCTCCCTTTCCCACTCCCGTGCCCAGTCCCCCATTTCAATTTTCCCTCGTGTTCACATTCTGACCTTTCGGTCCCCACCCGTGAAGGAGTTCGTCGACGCCCGCAGGCTCCCCTCGATCCAGACCGCGCCGCAGGTGCTCTACTCGACGCGCGAGCCCCCGCTCGAGATCAGGCACCTCCCCGGCCTCGCCCAGACCGAGGACGTCGGATACGTCACGTTCGGTGCGTCCTCTCTGCCCTCCCCATCTCCCCTTCTCCGCTTCCCACCCCTCGTCAGCTCGTCTTTGGGCTGTTGCGGCTGAGTGCAGTACTGACATGGGTGATTTGGGGTTGGGGTTGGGACAGTCCTGTTCCCCCGCCACTTCACAAACCCCACCGTCTCGTTCGCGACCATCTCGCGCATTCAGCTGTTTAGGGTAAGTCTTCTGCCGACCCAGCTCACTCCGAACCCCCCCCCTCCCCCTCCTCCTCCCCCAGATCCACGCTCTCCGGGAACCATCCCCACCTCCCCAAGTTGACCCTCCATGCAGCGCCCACGCTCGCGCGCATCACCTCCACGCCCTCCGCCCCGAGCGCAAGCCGCTGCCGATCTGCGCCCAAGCCGCCGTCCCCACGCGGAGAGATCTCGCCCCGGGAGTTGATCACGCGCTGAGCGAGATGAAAGGTGAAGGGTGAGTAGGTCAAGGGAGCGAAAGGTGGAATAGAGGAACGGAAAGGGATCAGGATCACGCACTTGCCACGGCACGGACGGGTCCGAGAGGAACTTTAGTGCTTGGCCGACGTGCCGTGAGTGGGATGGGTGCAACGCAAGCTTCGCGATATGGCCTTGATCAGAAACGGCGATACATGGATTTGCGTCAGCGTCCGAGACTGTATGGGCGGAGCGTGAGCGCTGTGGGCGGTGCACAAAGCGCACCGTAAGTGGTCACACGACCCTGGGGTATTTGACGAGTAATCTCGTACACGCGTGAGTGGAAGAGGTTGAGGTCGATCGGCATTCGAAGGTCAGTGATGCGAAATGAGATTTAGTCAAAATTGGCTTGATCGAGCGAGATCAGTGTTTGAAGGTGAGTTCGGTGGTGCTTGAGGATGGAGCGTGTACGTGGGAGGAGGGCAAGAAGGAGCGACGCAACCTGAGGCAAAAAGAGGTTCGGCGCTAGTTTTCCTCGCCTTGTCCGCCGGGCAGTCTATGGGGTATCAAAATTAGTCCAAACAAAACGAACCCCTCAACGTTCAGAAAAGCAATTGCTTCGGGTGTGACATCGAAATGTACGCCTCTCCGCCTGCAGACGACCCGAACGGGTAATGTCAGAGAATAACCCTCTGCAGTGGTATTTGACCCCCAACATCATCTACTTAGATGTGCAGAATGAATGAAAATATCTGCACTCACCCTCGTCGCCGCCTTCCTCATCCTCGTCTTCGTCCGCCTCCGTCTCGCTCTCACTCTCGCTCTCCTCCATGCTGACTGCCTCACATTCCTCTTCAATCGCTACGGTCCAGAAGATCTCAGCTAAGGCGATAACCTTTTCTGCCCTGGGTGGCGCTGAAGCAGGCGGTGCTGGCGCCTCGGGCTCCCACGGCCACCGTATCGGAGCCGCCAGGGCCGCGCGTGGATGGCATGGTAAGGAATGGGCGGCCTCGCAGAGAACCCCCGCGAGAGGTGCTGACTAGTGGGATGGACAAGAGGGAGCTCGGGAAGTGGCTTGGAAGATGGGGAGGACACGGTGGGTGCTGAAGAATGACGGCGCTTTGAGTGGGTGCTGCGCGAAGGAGGCATCGCAAAGGTGGATGCGATGAGGGGGAATGGACTGTGGGCAGCGGGGGGAAAGGTGGTGGTGGTGGTTGATGGAAAAGAGGCTGTGAGTATGGACTCATATTTAACATGAGCTACCTAGTGGTGGATGAAAGTTGTTCTAGGACGGTCCGCTGAGCGACAGAGTGGACTCGGCGACGGTGAAGTGACGGGGCACGGCCGATTGTTAGAGAATCTCTGAGGTCGCGTTCCTTTTCAATCTACCGTACTGGATCGTTCCCGCACACCAGCAGTGCATTAACAAAAAAATGCACATCACAGGCTGCCGCAGGAGGGCAATGAAGAAGCCAAGCAGTGGAAGATGTTTAATAGCTAGCATAGGATGAAAGGTCTTCGTAGCTTTTACCGCTGCGATCAATCCGAAGTTGTCCTCCATATCCTCTTCAAGAGCCTCCACGAAGTCGGCATCTCAATATCGAACACACAATCCCCAGCGAGCAACCAACGGCCAAGCGGCGAAGGAGGCCGAGCGGCCGATGCCAGTGGATGGTGAATGGGAATGTCGGCCCCTTGCTGTCAGATACGACCCAGATAAGGAAGTAGATCTCGCGTGTGAGTAGAGCTCAGTCCTATCCTCGTTGGTAAACGTCAAGTCGACGGTCCCCAAAGCCGAGTTGGCGAGGCTAGTCAGCCCGATAGCGGACTTGCGTGCCGAATCGTGGATCGTGGCTTCCGAGCCCTCCTACTTGGACGTACTCCCCCCCTCTCGGAAATATCCAGAGAAACTGGGACTTTGCTCGTCAGAGGCCGTCGAGGGCTTGATGCTGAAAGAGATGCGGGCGTGTTCTGGCCAAACAAGGGTCAGAGGAGATACAGCACAAGCCTCAAAGTCAGTCGGGACAGGGTTTGTCTTTGATGCACTGAATGTTCATCCAGGAGGGATTGTAACTGGACCTGAAGAACGAGCGTCGCGACCCACTTATCATCCATAGTTCATGGCTGACTCTTCGATCCCCGACATTGAAGTTCCGAAATCGGCCTACGTCAGCGATCGGCCATTAGGGGCCTTGGGCATGGGGCACCGTCCCGAGCCTAAAGAAGACGGGTTAACATCAGAAAGTAGTTGAAGGAGGCCTCGTAAACATTGAAGCCCCGAGGTTTCTCGGAATGCGGTGAGGACTGACCAGCTGGCGCCACAGCCCTCAACTGGGAGGCAGCGTCGTCGCGATCAACACGGAGCTCGTCATCGCCGCGAGAGGATTTGTAACGCATTTTTCTTTGAATTCATGGTGGATAAAGATGGGGGAGGTAGAACGAGGGGAGTACTGAGAAAATATATAAGCGCTGTGAAGCGGAAGCCAGTCCCGAAGTGCCCATCCGCATTGTCGTCGGCTCGGAACGGCAAAGCTCCGATACATGAGTCTAACCGGAGATATACAGTCGGACGATAACTGTACCAAACTCGGCATGGTTAGGAAGGGATAAAGACCAAGACAACACCTTGCCGATTCCGAATTCCGGAATCCGAAGGCAACCGTGTACGAAACGCCTTCACTAGTTGGTACGCCATCCGTAAAGCAGTTGGAGGCACTCGCAGTGTACCTTGTGCACCTAAGTGCAAGTTAGTTTGATCGCTACAGTCGGACTGGTGGCGAGGAAGGTGGTGAGGGAGAGAAACCAAGCAGGCCGGAGGGACGCTTTTGGGCGTGCTCATGTGGCTTCACTCATGTGCCCGTTCCAATACTCAAAGAGTACACGAATGATCGGACGGCACACGCGATCCAAGATGGAAGTAGCGGTCAAGGCGAGGCGCGGGCTGCAGACACCTACCTGGCGACGCCGCAACAGCCTCTGCCCCTTGCGGCCTGCAGCCAACCATTCTTCGTCGCCGGGCTCCCAACGCATGCAATCTTGAGCTCGAAGGTGACTTAGGATGAGATTAGTTGGCAGGAAGCTGGCAATGAGTCGTGACGCGTGAAACGATGGCCAAAGGTTGCCCAACGGCTACGAAGGGTTCGCACTTCATGTCACGCATCCCTCTAAGGCTACAGTTCCATTTAAGGGCGGTATGCTGTAAGCTCGGAGCCCGACCAGTCGAGGAACTGGCCCGACAGAGCGTGGTCGCCCTTCACGGCGAAGGCAGCCATTACATGGCCGGGCCCCTCGGGCTGTGAAAAGGAATAGTCAGGTACAGTGAAAAAGTGATAGTATTACTGAAACCCGTACCTTGACGAGCACTCCATCAGCGTGGAAGCCCATGAACATCGCGTGGTTATCCTTCGTCATGGCCGAACCACCTGCAGCAGACGTCAATACATCGTTTTCGCGAGTTTGATGATACCTGTCAAATTTGTGAGCTTACCCTCAGAGCGAATGTAGCATTGCATCTGGGAATAAACATGCGTCAGTAGAAAACCACCCTGTACTCGGAAAGCGCATGCTGCGCACGTCCGTGTCGACAACGCCGGGATCAAGACTTTCATAAGACGATATTTGCTCAGCCTCGAAGTCTGCCTGAGCGAGAAAGCTCCACCTACGCAAGAGAGGCGACCTCCTTCTCCTCGGTGGCCAAAGTCCTGCAAGAAAGGACGACGTGGTTAGTCGTCCTGGCGGCGGTTGTCGATTGAACACTTGACACACCTGACGAGCGAGTTGCAAGCCGCCTTGCTCGCACAGTAGCTTCCCCAAGCGCCGAACGCCTGCACCGCGGCACCGGACGAGACGACGACGATCCGACCCTTGGATGCGCGCAGATGCGGAAGGGCGGGCTGGATCGTGTTGAGAAAGGAGACAAAGTTGATCGAAAGCGCATCAGCCACCGCGGAGGGCGCGACGTCGGCGATCTGATGAGAGCGCGTCGACGAGTGGAAAGATGAGCATTTTAGTCTGGACAAAGTTTTGGAGCAATATTACCTTCCTGATCGGGTCCAGAGTGGCGTGGTTCAGGATCAAACCGTCGAGCTTGCCGAACTTCTTGACCGCCAGATCAACAGCGTTCTTAGACGCCGTTCTGCAGGAACAGACCGCTCAGCTCCTTATTCGGCGCACAAAGCCTACGGATCAACCTACGCGTCAGTGGCCGATGCCTGAACGATCTCAACGCGACCGGGGAACTGTCGCAAGTAGCAGCATCAGCGATGTGCTCTGTTGTCCCTGGATGCGGCGTGCGTACCTCCTCAGCCAGCGCACTCAGCTCCGCCGGGCGCGAGCGCGAGAGGGTGACGATGCTCGCAGAGAAGTCCTTGAGCAGGATGCGGGCGGTAGCGAGACCCATGCCACTGAGGGAAGGTCATACGTGCCTCAGCGTCGGGAGACCCAGAAACGACGTCGAAGAGTGTACGCATACCGCGAAGCACCGGTGATCAAGACACAAGGAGAGAACATTGTGGCTACTGTGAGGTGTAGTAGGAAAGAGAGAAAGAGAATGAGGGGACAAGAAAGCAAAAGAGAACTCCTCTACAGGTCTGTAACGTGTTCGGTAAGCGAGACGGCCGATCATGCAAGTGGAGGCGGGGTACGTTGGGGTACCGGCCGAGCTTGACGAGAAGTGTGTGAACGACAAAGAGCAACGTCTGTGAAACGGTGCGAGAGGTCGACAACATGCGATGTCAACCCACGCAAGCGAAGCCACAGATCGAGGTGTTCAGGCTATCGCTAGTTCCATCAACTGCGAAGCACATCATCCAAGAGTGTAATGTGTACGTCAAACATCATCCGAATGAGATACAAGCTGTACATCAATCGATACAACAATCCAAAGATCCCCAATCGTTCGTCATGCCGCCCGTGGCTTGCGGCGGTACATGAGCACGGGCTCGCCCGACCCCCCGCTGCCGGCAGCCTGCGCGTTCCACACATACTGCCGCACAGCCGCGAGCGTCATGTTTGTGGGCAGGACGACGCCGGCACATATCAGCTCGAGCACGCCGTCGGCGCGTGGGCGCTGCTCGCCCGCGGGTGGAGGCGGGGCGAGCTTTTCTTGCACGTAGTTGAGCAGCTTGCGAACGCGGAGTTGACGCGACGCATTGAGGCGGCTACCGCTGTAGCCGTTCGAGAACACCGTCGAGGTACTGTCAGTTCAGCGGATTGATGGGGAATGGAGGAAACCTTGGAGACGACGCACCCGGCAGGCATCTCCGGCAGACCCGGCCGACCGTTCGGGTCCTTCCACGGCTCAAGGAGGAAAGTGAGCTTCGCAACAGCCGGCTCCTTAATGAGGTTGTCGGCGAGGAGCAGCTCGAGCAACCACGCGGGCGCGGCCATCTCGAGCGCGTCCACGTCCGAGTCGGAGCCCGTCGTGCCCACCAGCCCGCGGTAGATCGCCGCCCACGCGCCGGTCTCCTGGCTCTCCTCGGCGATGACGAGCGCGGTGGAAGCGGGGAGGGGCAGTAGGGGCGCTTCGGAGGGTGGAGTCGGGTTGAAGGTCGGATGCCGCTTGCGGATGGACTCGAGTGTGCGCTGTTGCTCTGCGATGCGGGGGTCGATGCGGGGCTGCGAAGCGGCGCATGTCCGCGTTAGCAGCGGGAATGGAGTGGTGAAAAGAGACTGCTCACTTCTTCGGACACTGCAGATTCGGTGGTCTGCGGCCCCGCAGCCTCGACCTTCGGCGTGTCCGCAGTCGACGGCGTCCGCTTCGGGCCCTTCCCGAGCATGCGGCCCATCAGACCACCCAGCTTCGTTGCCGCCGGGGAGCTTGGCGTCGCCGGTGTCTGCGGCGGGGACGCGAGAGGCGCACCAGGGGTGACCCCTGGAGGTTGTGTGTCCTCCGAGTCATGGCCGTTCGACGCAGTGCTCGACTTCGCGCGCGTCATCGAGAAGTAGTCGACGCCGACGTGCGCTCCGCTCGCCATGGGCGTCGGCAAGCCCGCGACGTTCGCGCAGGGAGAGGTCGGGAGGCCCGCTGCGGGCCTGCGCGCGGGCGACTGAGGGATGGGGGACAGCGGCGGAGGGAGGGCGGGCACGGCCGCGGGCGTGGCGAGCGCGAGGGTGATCCCAGGCGTGGAGGGGATTGACGGTGCGCGGGACATGCTTGGTGCTTGGAGATCGGAGAAGGAGATGAAGGAGGGGGCTGTCGTGCGTTGAATGCTGGCAGAGGCGGATGCGTCCTCGTCCGGGGAGGCGAGCGAGTGGCCGTCGGATGGGGTGGGAGTCCCCGCGGGGAGGGTGGCTCGTGCGACCTCGGCGGTGACAAAGGAGCGGAAGAGGTTGGCGAGGACGAGGCGACCGAGGATGACTGCAACAGAACACCACAGACCATCTCGTTAATGTTCCGCTGCTTCCAGAGGATTGACTTGGCCTTGGCATGAAAGGAAAGGACAACTCACGCCTTCGGTCCTCCCCCTCCGGCTCGCCCAGCTGCAGCTCATCCTCATACATCTCTCCATCAAAGCACCTCGACTCGTCCAAATGGACCGCCAAGCTCCCCGTCCTGCAATCGAGGTTCGCCCACGCCGCCGTCGTTCCCTGTTATCGCACGCCATGGAACCCTCCTCCTTCAGTAGCTAATCCTCTCTTTTTCAACTCAACCGCACGCACCTGCCCATCTATCCTGTCCTTGACAGCTTCCAAAATCTCACTCGACGTCGGCGGCTCATCGTCGAACCTCCGGAAGAGCGCTTCGACCTCGTCGGTGCTGTATCGGCCGACGCACGTGCCCCCGACGATGTCCCACAGCGCGACCTCGCGGAGCGTATTGAGCGTGAGGACGTGTCTTCTGTCGTTCTGCAATCGACAACATCCACCAAGATGTCAGACTCGCCCATCCTGCATTTTTTTCAGAGAAGAACTGGGCGGAAAAGCACGCACCAGCATCATGGACCGAATCAGCCCATGCCGCCCATGGATAATCTCGTCCGGCGCCGAGCGAAGCGGGACAGCCTCGACAGCCTGTTCGCGGTCTTCGAACTCCATCCGCGCGTCCGAGTCGACATCCTCCGCGGCGGTCGGAGCAAACCGCAAGCTGAGCTCGTCGTGCACGCCCGAGCGGCCCGGAGAGCGGAACGTCGACGACGGGCGGGGAGCCGCAGCCGCGAACGGCGAGGTTGCGCCAGCGGTGGGGTTCGCGTTTGTATTTGTGTTTGTGTTTGTGCGGGAGAGGTTGAGGGAGATGAGGGACCCGAGGGAGTGCATCGTCGGCGCGGAGGCGAACGAGCGGTCGGCCTCGTACGGGCCTGGGTCGTCCAGGTCCGACGCGAGGCAGACGAGGCTCTCGAACGGAATGGCGAAGAGCGTCTGGCTCGGCGAGTGCGTGTGCGTGCCGTCCGTCACTGCTGCGGTCGGGCTCTGCGGCCCAGATGTCGTGGGGCTGCTGACGTTGCTGATGGGCGTGTTCCCACCGCCGCCGCTGCCGGGGGTGTAGAACTGCGGGCGGAGCGCAGAGCGCGGCGGCGGGGACGGCGGCAACGAGACGGTGTGCGACTCGCGGCTCGTCGTGCGCGACAGGCTGCCGCCCTCCGCCAAAGCGACTGCGCGCTCCGCGACGGTCGTCGTGTGCCCGTGGGGCGGAGTGCCGGGGCGCGGGAACATGTACGAGGTATCTTTATGGGCGAAGTGCGGGTGCTCAGCCTTCGCGGGCGGGCTCGCGACGGGGCTCCCCGCGCCAACGCGCTCCGAGCGTTTCGGTACGTCGCGCCAGCGCTTGACGGACGAGGACGCCGTCGCAGTCCAGATGAAGGCGTCGTCTGCGCCGACGAGGCGGAGGATGCCGGACGAGCCGTCCGTTTTGCGTGGCGGGAGCGAGGTGCTCGAAGAGCCGGGCGAGGACGACCCCTCGTCCCGGCAGAGGACGACGCACTCGCCCTCGGACGGATCGCCCACGTTCTCAAGGTCCACTTTGCAGACGATGCCTGGATATACTGCGGGATCAGCCAAGAGGTGTGAGGCGGAGAGGGCGGGGAAACGGACCTCCGCGGTCGCCGGAATAGAAACGAGCCAGCTGCGGGTGCTGAGAGAAGAGGGACCAGACGCTGTCCTACACCATCAAGAGTTCAGATCTAATCCTCCTCAACATCGGAGCGAACAGAACACACCGTATGGAAGGTGAAAGTGTGCAGACACCGCTGCGCAGCGAGCGACCACAACCGGATCGTCGAGTCGGAGCTGCCCGAAAGGATCTGTTCCCACACACATGCCCCACAGTCAGCCTCCACATAACGCCATTCCATCCTCTCTCCGTCCCACAGAAAGCGCCAAACGCACATATCGCCCGTCCTCCGAAACGAGCACCGACCGGACGTTGTCCGTGTGGCCGACCTGTTCCCGCACATTCCCCATTCTCAGCGACACGGTTTCTGAAGAGCAGATGGGGGAGAAGACGGACGAGTCTGGCAGTGCACTGCGCTGAGCGCGGGTCCCACGTCCGCACGACGCGCTCGGGCGTGCCAGAGACGAGGGTCGAGCCGGAGGGCGTACACGCGAGGGCGTAGATGGACTGCTTGGTGGTGATAGCCGGGATATCGACTGCGCATTCACGATAGTATCAGTGAGTTTTTCGAATTAGACGAGCAAAGAAAGCAAACGCACGAATTGGGGCGCACCGCCCCTCGGCGACGTCCCAGATCTTGACTGTCCGGTCCAGGCCGGCACTCGCTACCCAGCCCTGCTCGCGGCTGGCGGGGAGTGTCAGTGGGAAGAAGGAAGGAAGAAAGGGGGGGGGCGAGGCGCAG
>JTLS01001173.1:0-10172 GCA_000826855.1 Basidioascus undulatus | reverse complement strand
GGAAGAAGCGGGGGTGGGGGGGGGTAGATGGCCCTCATGCGATGGCCGCCCTGCAGCCATTGTTCTGTGCGTTGGGGATTTCTTTGGTTGGGAGGGGGCGAAGGACGCTCATTACCGCAATGGGGATATTTACCCCGTCCGAGGAAGCCTTCTCGTCAGGCAGCGGCCAACAAGCAGCCGACAGGATAGGTTGACAATTGGCGAAAGAGAGGCTGTCTTTTTGGACCCGTGCTTTCAACTTGTGACAAGGCATGAGACACCTTCGCACCTCAGTTGCCATTGTCATAGGTGAGGAAAGCCGCAAGGACCCCGCCCTAATAAGACGACATGAACGACATGAAACAAGGTAGGCATTGGAGCAAGAACACCTAAACACGTGCTGGCCCAAGGAGACGCACTTCTTTTTGGGACTTGCAGCAAATGTCTTGGGTTGTCATCAGAACAGGAAACAAGGAGACCTGGAAGCGGTCAGCGTGGTCCCTGCCGCTGACGCAGCATTGGCTGGGTGCAAATACGGGACCAGTCCTCTTGCCACCACATGTTGCGGGCAAAGCACGCAGATGACGTCTAGGAGTGCAAGACCGGCTTTCAGGCTTGCGTGTTGTCCGGTGGAAGCTCACCGCCTGTGTACCTGGCTGGCCGTTAGAATATATTCCGGCTTTGTGCACAATGTAGCTCAAACGCCTGCTGCTCATCGCACCGCACCGGTCATGACCGGACGTTAAACCAGCTGGTTCTGGGCTGAGCCCCACAACGACCCTCCAGGCGATTTGCACCATTGCCAACCCCGCCCGCCTCCTCTACCCTCTCTCTCCCTTTGTCAAACCATTCTTCGAGTCGGTCTGTTTGCATGGCAATAATTGGCGCCTGCGTCCAAAGTGTAGCTCGAAAAGCGGAGGAAGGCAGAAGATGTTGAGCACGTGAGGTGTGCGCAGAGGAATGAGGGGGGCGACTTGGGGGAAGAATTGTCGGGCTCTACTTCCCGGGTGGGCATTCCGGCAAAGCTCGGCTTTCCGACACGAAGAAACCCAAGGTTGTGCTCTACACCTGCGTCGCCTCCTGTCTCTCTGTCCACTCCGACTCAACAGATCTCATCCCTGTCTCGGGTTTTGGTGCTGGCCCGGTCCCCTTTGTCCTGTCCCCTCCTCCTGCCTCCTGCCAATACCTCCTAGCAGCCCACTAGCGGCGTCGCATGCAGAGCTCTTAACGCCTAACCCTGAAAAACTGAAGCACGGCGATGCGGTTCAGCTTCCCATCTACCTAGGAGTTCCTGTCCGACTTTTCATGCAGAGTGCATCCGCGTGTGCATGAAAGGAAGGATAAATGATGTGGCCGCATGTTCCAAGGATGGATGGTGCCCCAACCCTCAGCACGCGCGCCAAGTCTCTCAATAAAAGGAAGCAAGACTCGGCGCCGCAAGCATCATGATTGTGGCAAATGCGTCTAACGCAAAGTGTTCGAAGGACGAAGAGGTTACAGGTCGTATATAAGAAGAGGCGATAACGACAATAAATACGGCGTGCAAAGAGTCGAGTAGGGAGATAGTTGAAAGGCTACCTGTAGATGCGGTGTGGGCGATGACTATTGAGGCGAGCAGACGGAAGAGCGACGTGACTTAGGCAAACGAAACGATGCGAAACGACCATTGCTTTTAACAGAGAACCGGGGAAAAGGAGCAGGGAAATAGTGGGGATGCTATCAAGAGTGCGTAATGTCCTGACTGGTACGCTGGCGGTACGCAGCCATTCCGAAGTCGTCGTCCGTGTGGGCGACGTGCTGCGTCGCGGTCGGCAGCGGCGGAACTTGGGGAAAGGCACGCTCGAGATACAGGCCGAGCCCGCTGGCGCCCGGCACAGGACTGCGCTCGGCGAGGTGCGCAGGTTCGTCCGTTAAGGTGAAGCCCGACAAAACCTCCTCCACGCTCGCCGATACCGCCGCCGCACGCCCTGCCGGCGCCGACTGCGCAGCGGCGTCGTCGCGCGTCCAGCGTGCGAGCTCGTCGAACACGGGCGAGTCCAGCGAATTGGGGGCGAAAGCGTCCGAGGTGTAACGCGGGTAGGGCATGAAAGGCGTGTACTGCGTGAAAGGCGTGTACGGAGATGTTGACGGGGAATAGACGGGGGACGACGCTTCAGGATTGTCGAACGCCGCGGTCTCGAGCTCCGAAGCGGGGAGGGTGAGAGACATGAACGCCGGGTGCGCCGAGAGATAGTGGGCCGTCCAGGTACCACTTGTGGAGAGGCGGGCAGGGTCCGTAGGGGCGGGGCTCGCCGAGCCATGAGATGGTGAGGGAACACCGCCGCTGCCGCTACTGCTGGAGCCGACGCTAGGCTCAAAGAACGGTGCGGCGTTCACGGCGAGCGACGCTGGCGCCGACGCCGGACCGGACTGTAGCCACTCGGCAGGCGGCGGCTCGAAAAGAATCGGCCCCGCTAGTACCTTCTGCGGGTCCGCGAGGGACTTCGCCGGCGTCTCTTCTGGAGTTCGGATCTCGGCCCACGACGCAGCGAGACGGCTGGGCGTGTCCGGCGCGGGGAGCTCATCGGGCGAGCCGAAGTCGAGCTCGTACTCGTCGGCTGCGGACGTCGCGAATCCATCGATCACCGTACTGGAGGCGCTAGGCGGTGGGAAGGTCTTGGGAGGCGGGTTATACAAGAAGGGAGGCGGCGGCTGTGGCGGGTCGACAAAGGAGACGGAGGAAGCGTCTGCGGGTGCCCTGCACGGGCGAATCGGAGCGGGACGCTCGACGACGCGTGCTCGGATGTCGGGTTGGTTAGAGTAGGTTAAGATCGGTTCGCCGACCGTTCCAGGATGAAACGCCGCTGACGGCAGCGGCGAAGCGAAGTCAGGAGGTGGCAGCGGTGAAAAGGAACCAGCCGCCTCGGATGCCGCCCGCGACATCGCCAGTGCCTCGATGGTGGGGCCGAGCAAGGGATTTTCGACGCCGGACTCGGCGCGCCTGATGTACCGGATGGCGGCCGACTCCTTATGCGGCGACGAGCCGAGGCCAGCGGATGCGGAGCCGGTGCGCCTTGGGACCTTGGGCTCCTTCTTCTTGGGCTGGAAGCGGTAGTCGGGGTACTGCTGCTGGTGCTGCACCTTGCGCAGGTCCGCGAGCTGCTCGTATTTGCGCTTAATGTCTGGCGGCTCTCGCTTCCAGAGCTCGGCGATGAGCTTGGAGAGGTTGGCCTGGGGGCGGCGATCGTCGCCGTCCTCGGCCCTGGCGAGTGCAGCGGTCGTCAACTCGCAGCCATAGGGACCAAAGTGCGATGCGACTCGCCTCATGTCGACCAACTTATCGCTCCTGTACAAAATCCAAACGCTACGAAAAAGATTTGGCGTTAGTTCGGCGCGCATTGAACTCGCAGTAAGACATTTCCCAAAGCTGTGTGGAATTACTTCGGAGGACGCGGAGTATGGTCACGCTTGGGCTTCTTGTGACGCTTTGGGCGCAGTTTGCGCTGCCTCGGGGCTGGAACCGTCGAGGTGGTGGAAAGGAGGTGCAGCGCGGCGTTGACCTCGACGAAGCCGGGGGGAGGTCCGGTGTAGATGTGCTCGGTATGGTGGCGCATCGGGTGAGGGTAAATACAAGGCCGGCAGCAGCCTCAGTGGGATGATGGGGAGGAAGATAGAGCGAGGCGAGGTGAAGTCGAAGGTCGAATGGTGGGGGGAAAGGGACGGATTGAGACGTGTGAAAATCGGGGGCAGACGCAATCGCCTGAGGGACGGCGTTGCTCTAGGGAACGGTCCGCTGATAGGTATAGGGGGAATCTGTTGGTAAGAGTCGGGGACTAAATAAGCAATCAGCACCATGTGCCTGTCAAAGAAGCTCCATGCAAACACAGCGAAACCAAAACAAGGCGAAACTTTAGGACGCACCGGCGCAGGGTCGCCATTCCAACCATCCACGGCGGTGGCTCCGCTTCGTCGCAGCATCGCTCCCTCTCGCTCGCGCTGGGCTACAGGCGTCTGCTCTGCCGCGGAGGCGTGCATTCGAGCGAGGGCTTCGGCTGATTCGCCCTCACGTGGGGAGTGGGCGAGGGATACGGGAGTAGGCGGTGCCGGGCTCGCAGGTGGGAGCGTCGCCAGGAAAGGGGAGGGGGAGTGTCGCGGGTGGAGGGACTTGGCTTGTATGCTCGAGGGGAGGAGGAGGCGGTCCGGGGTGAAAGGGGGCGAAGAGGGAGCCCAGTACAGAGAAAGTTGGACACCGAACCACACCTGGCACGGCCGGCTCTGACCCAGCAGGGGGTAGGTCTGCGGCCCGACTTGAGTCCGACGTCCCTAGGCATCCGATCTCACCTTCAACCGGCTGGTCCGCCCTGTCGGTAAGCTACTGAAGGACTGCACTAAGCGCCGTTCCAGAAACTTATTTTAAAGATGTAACTATGGTAAGTTTGTAACCATGTAAGTTACATAGGTAAGTGCCTACTTCATACAGTTCTGATTCATACTCGGTCATCCTGCAATCAAAAGGTTTATTTCACAGCGTGAGTTGTGCTGCTTGCGATCGAGGCAGAAACAGATAAAGTCACTACACTAACCCGTCACCGTGTCCATACCGGCCAAGATGAGATTGCACGATTTGGCTAGCTTGGCTCGCTAACATTGTCAAACTCTGCCATAAAATCGGGTATAGTATGTTGAACGTTCCATACATCTTGTCAGTCCACCGTCCTGCAGGCAACATCCTGCCCGAGACTCACCTTCATTCGGACGGCTAGGTTCAGGAAGATAATGCGCCGAGACTTCAGCGAACCAAGCTCAGCTTTTTTGAAAAGTTCATCTAGTAACATAGCCAACACGGCCTGGCCGTTCAGGTATCGGCCTGAGAGCTTGTTTAAGGCCCGCCGTGCTGCGCCAGCATCCTCGAACGTGACGGGTATGTGCAGCATATGATGCACCTCAGCTCATCCATTTGACGGCTCCAGGCGACCGGTATGGCAAGTTCCCCCTTCTCCAGCGCGGTACAAGGCGCACTCCACATGGCTACGTCTCCGACCTGGGCAGCAAAAGCAGCAAGATGCTGAGGAACCATTGATCAGCACGTGACCAATACGCGTCAGGCCTCTGTTGGAAGACATTCTTCTGTCGTTAAACCTGCGTACCGCGGCAGTGCAATTCTCCGCCAAATTGACGAAAAAGACCGTGCGAATAGACTGCTGTGCAGGTCGACATTCACCGTCACCTATCCTTTCAATGCCAATAGCAAGCTATCCATTGCACGCGGGCTGGCAAATTAGACACGGACCTGCGATGCTCAGCCATGGACTGGAAGACGACCCTTCCAACCAAATTCGAGGCGACGTACCGATGTACATGATGCAGTTGCAGGGGGCGTCAGATCAGGGGCCTTAGTGCATTACGAGAGAGATAAATCTGTGTTCACTGTCGCAAAAGAAAGCGGGCGCAGGGACTTAAGGAGGAACAAAAGACTTGTCGCTGGAAGATGGTTCAGAAGCTGTCGCAGGAAGCACGGACGAGGGTTGTACATTGCCCGGGACACGGTCGAACTGCTGGAAAGCAGTAAACAGGAGTGAAGGACAGATGGAGGCTGATGAAGGCCCGGGCAGAACGGTACCGAACGGAGATAACGTCTCGCCAAAGCCAGTATCTCGGCAGCCGCGCAAGACTGAAGCCATTGTGCAGGCGGTGCCGCGTCGGCAAGCAGTCTTCGCAGAGGTTGGAGAAACGCGCCGAGGGAGGCCAACGCATGGTGATGCTCGAGGTGCGTAAGGGCTAGAAGCGGTGTTTCGATCCGACAGAGTCCCGAAAAGGTCGCGCAGTGACGCGCAGAAATGCCGGTTTTCTGTTATGGGCAGATGACATTAGCTGGAAACTTGAGAAAGGTTGTTTAATCTCAGAAGGGAAGGATACGTCCAATAATGCCTTGCACAAGTTGCTCCGCTACGTCAACCGGTGGCTTGGTTTGTTTGAACCACCCCAAGACTTGGTGGCTTGCTTTCCGAGCCATCTCGGATCCATCGGCATGCGGCATGGCCAGCCCGTTTCCGCAAATGTGGCAACAAGGACAGCAGGATCAGCACCGTGATAAGCCAAAAGTCGAACGGCGAGATGGGGTGCCAGGGCCAAGAGCGCGCTGGCTAGAACTGTCGACCTGGGATTGGGTGTCGCCGATGGCTTGTAAGACGAAAGGGAGAGAAGGACGTCGAGAGCCAACTGAAGCTCCTCCAAGGTGCACAGTGGCAACGTTTGGACAGCATCGCGCGACACCTTCAACGCTCGTGATGTCACCTGCGACCTAGTCAGAGACAAAACTGCGCACCTTGAGCAGCTCCTCACGAAAGATCTCCTCCGCGCTCTGGTCCTTGTGCGTGACGTTTCGAACCGCAGTGCGATCCTTGTCCGATGCAAGGGCGCCCAGTACAAACGGACGCAGGGAACTAGCGGCCAAGGACGTGATGACCTCAAAAGCCGCGGGAGCGTCGAGCAAGATGTGCGCAGAAAGCTGGTTGTCTTGATCTGGGCGAGCTCATGCTCGTTCTCTGTAAGCAATCCCCACTTTCACGTACTCAAGCGGCACGAAGGACATTAAATGGAAGTATCAGAAAGCGAGAGCCGACACCGACCTGACTGGAGAAGCTGAACGAGAATGTCCGTGTTGCGCCGCACCCAGCTCCGTTTGGCATTGCTGCATTCTGCAACACATCTATAACCCGCGCATCGAACGCACTCATCGGTGTCTTTTCACAGGTCGTAGACGGCATGATTACATCTTCAGCATCGGACGGGAAGCGACCGAGGAGAGTGGGCAGGGCGTCGGAAAGTGCCAGCTGGATGTCTGGGTCAGGAGAGCGCGAATAGGCGAGTATGGCCCGACATGAGGTGACCATTGGCGACACGAGGAGATTGTTCAACTTAGTGATAAAGACAACCGAAGCCGTTCCGGTCGCCATGTCAAGTAGGAGGAGAGAGATAATGCAACCAGCAGCGGCAGCACAAACCGACCACGCTGTGATATCTCTAAAGCACGTGGTTTTGCGGAAGCGGAAGTCCTGCCGGCACCTATGCTCAATGTGCCGAGGTGGATTGTTTCATTCATTGCGATAGCGACATACACTTTGCAATCTTTCCATTTTTTCTCCCAGCGGACCATCAGTAGCGAACCAGTCGTCAAGGGAGAGCGAGTTTACATCGCCGTCGACATTCGCATATGCGGTCGACACGAGATAGGGGCCGAACACCAGGAATGACAGCAGCTACGGCTAGGAAAGCACATGGATCCATGACTGCGGAGAGCCGGAGAGAGGAAAGTGACGGAGTGGGAGAACCAAAAACAAAAGAACCAGGGATGGGGGAGGAGCCGGAGGGTGGGCATAATGTGCATGCTGAATAATGAACAAGAGTTAGGGTAGGTCACCTTAAGCGGCATGCTCTTGGTACTATTGGTCACAGTCACGGTCACGGTAAGGTTGCAGTTGCGGTGCTGTTTGCGGTTGCTGTAAACAGCAAGCGGCAGCTCAATCGACGAATGACTTGTGACATGCTGATGTCAAGCACTGCATCTCTTTGGGTTTAGAATGTCAGATCTTAGCATGCAACAACCCAAAGAAGGACAAAATCTCGAAAAGGGACAGTACCTGGCACTTTGCGAATTGGCTGTCCGCCGCCCTCGTGGTTGAGGGTGGATAAGTACTTACTAGCCTCTTCGACGCAAGTGCAGAGGGGGGTATTGGGCATGTCGACTAAAACAGGGTTAGCCCGGTCAGTCTCGACGAGGGTGAACTCAGGCAGCGGGTTGCGGCGGGTTTTTGAGCGAGGGGGAACAGCAGCTTTGCCGCTCGTGGCTTGCGAGTAGGAGCCCTGGGTGTAGCGGGGCTCGAAGTGGAGAGGTTCGATATGTTCGCCTCCGGTCTTTCACCTCCTGACGTACAGGCAACAGTTCTTCAACTGGTGAGCAGCCTTTTGACAGGTGGTTTTTCTGCAGCTGGATTTCCCTCGGTGCCCACTCTTCGCGTAGCTCCTCTGTTATCAATGCATGCGAGCACACGAGTGAGCCAGTGTCCGGGTGGGCAAGTGAGCCAGTGAATGACTGAGAAGCGGGGAAGACGTGCGGCCAGGTGAGAGGGCGGTTGAGCGAGCGGGCAAGTGAATGCTACGAAGCAAGCAAATGATCGACCCACTCTGATGAGGTACAGTACAGCGTAAAGAGTGGCTGAGAAAGAGTAAAAGCAGAACAAGAAAACAGCGTCGTCCTGCAGTTTTTAATTGATATCGCAAAGTGCAAGCCTGACGGGCTGGCCGTCGATGCGAAGACCGTCAAGCTGTCGTAAGGCTCGAACTGCGTCCTCAATGTTTTCATACTCCACGAACCTGCTTTGCCGCAATGTCAATAGAATAGGACGCCCACATGACCTTCTTTCTAGGCCGATCCATTCTATAAGCCGAGATGGGACGAACCCTTCCTCGTTCCTGTAACGGCCAATGTGCGCGCGTTTGATCGGTCCCGCTTGCTCCGCAAAGGTAGATAATGCCTTGTCCGTCTCGGCGAATCATAAGCGTTGGACATTCGCTTTTATGCTGACCCAATTATACCTTGATGCCACATGCTGGCGGTAAGTGCAGGAACAGGAGCTTGGTCGTCCTCAAGCATCCTTTACCGGTGTCCTGCTGCTCCCACACCGTAACCTGCTATCCGTGCAGAACAACCAGGTCCATCAGACTAACCGAATCATCGCCAATGCCAAGGTCATCAAATGCGGCCAAAGATATCGCTCGCCCCTTGAGGAATAGGCCAGACAGCTGGCGTAATGCGCGCCGCTCCGTGTCGGTGTCACAGAAAGCAAGGAAGCTTGTCGGGGACGATCAGCTCTACATTTCCGAGTGACTATCTAAGGGAGAAAAACGCACCCTTCACCGCTTGCATACAGCCCGCACCGAGCATAGGCGAGCCTGCCGACCTGAGAAGCGAAATCTGCAAGGTCCTAAGCTCAACTGGTATTAGCGATGATTGAGAACAGCTAGGGAGGAGGTAGAATGTACCGCTGAAGTGCAAGATGGGTGGAGATTACGAACAAGGACTTGGGGCACAGTGTTCGGTGAACGTCCATGGATAGAGCACCCCTGCAGACCATCCTATCGTTCGCCGCTGTCGGCCATCGCAGCTAAGCCACAAGCCATGTGACAAATCGCGCACTTCCACATGCTGCCTGTCCGAACGCGAACATCATTTCAGCTGTATTAGTTGCAATATGGCTATCAAAGAAGAACGCACTCCCTGGACAATGGTGGTGACGGCCGCGGATGCTGCGCGGGCGGTGGCGATCTGGATCGCCTACGATGTCC
Source organism: Basidioascus undulatus (assembly GCA_000826855.1). NCBI lineage: Eukaryota > Fungi > Basidiomycota > Geminibasidiomycetes > Geminibasidiales > Geminibasidiaceae > Basidioascus > Basidioascus undulatus. The sequence goes on along the minus strand of JTLS01001173.1, from coordinate 869 downwards.
TTCGGTAGATGGCTCACGAGTCACGCTCTCGTCCCTTGTCCCCCGCGAATAACTTCGAGAACGCCGTCCTGAAGTCGAACGTAATCTCCTCCCTGATCGAGAGCTAGACCGACTTGCCGATCTTGAAGACCGACATTGCTTTGACGGCTGGTACGGGGAGATGGAGCGAACCCGGCGTTCTACTGACCTGTTGCGACGAGGCTCGTCACGTGATCGGGTCAGTTGACGTCCACGAAGCTCGTCACGACAGGCCGATTGAGAATGCCACCGGCTGTGAGGAAGCCTGTTGTAGGTTCGATCATAGCGGGCGTAGTTGATGCAGACCCTGAGCACATTGGGAAGCATGTCAGAAGGGCCGAAACGACAGAACTCTTCTCTGACAGGTCTGCACCTCTCTGTAAACCAAAGGAAGCGGGTATCACCTTTGTCCAAGAAGAAGTTTCCCGTTGTATCGTCGCATCATATCAGAAGCCAACTGCGTGTTGACATCAGCAAGTGAGGCGCTGCACATTTGAGAGGTCATTGTCCATTACTTTATGGCTCTCAAACTTGACAAACCCGTATCTCCCGTGCAAGACAACATCCTCGATGCACGGGTCGTTTCCGAAGAAGCTGTAGATATCGCCCTTCTTGACGTTGAAGGCCAGTCCCTGGATGTGAAGCGAGCAGCAAGGTGCAAGCCCTGGCATCGCCTTGATCGACGTTTGGTAGAGCGCTGGTAGGTGGAAGGGTTCGAGAGAAGCGCAAGACGTCAAAGAGCTACAAGAAACAAACGAATGAGTTGGACAGATGCTGATGGAGCAGATGAAGAGCGGAACGGGAGTGGCCTGGTGGTCTAACGAGAGGCGGGGGAAAGCGGGGGGACCAAG
>JTLS01001172.1:0-10176 GCA_000826855.1 Basidioascus undulatus | reverse complement strand
CCCGCCACTCCATCGGTCGGCCCCACCCACCCTCCCCCCCGCCCAATGCACACCCTCGAGCCCTCCGCGCCCTCCGTCCCCCCGCACACGCACGCGCACCCACGCCGCACAGCGCGCCGCGCCGGCCGGGGCAGCGTAAACCGGGAAGAGTCGCCCGCGCGCGTTCGGCGCGAGTTCGAGTCTGCGAAAGAGGACCGACGGCGTGGCCCGTTTCGTCTATTGTCCGGCGTGTGGTTTGAGCTGAAACGCGGGCGGGTGGGACGGACAGGCAACAAGGCCCGCGAGAGGGAGGAGCGCTGGCAAGCTGCGCTATCGGAGGAGGCGAAGTGGGCCCCGCGGGTGGACGTGCCCGACCGGCTTGGGTTTGAGTTGGAGTGTCCGCGCTGGGTGGGAAAGGGGGGGAAGGGGACAGAGGTGCGCGTCCTCCTCCTTGTTAGGGGAAGAGGTGCACTGAGATTCGGGGGGTGGGTAGGAGGCAGAAGAGAATGCGGGTGAGGAGAGGGGTGGGGAGGATGCGGGTGGGGATTTGGGTGAGGGTGTGGAGGAGGTGGGAGAGCGGGTGGAGAGGGGGAAGTATACAGTGGTTGGGGAGGGGTGGAGGGAGGACGAGGAGCTGGAGTGCAGATGAGTCGGAGGCAGGGGTACTCTACTGCAAGCGTCAACTATGAAACTGGGGTATATGCTGAAACGGAGACAAAAGCAATTCCTCAGAAACTTGTGCAACCAAGGCCAACATTGCGGAGGACGGGCATGCATTCCACAGTCCAGGTGCCTGAGATTAAAACTAGTTACGCTGGTGCGCGGCCGACCCACAGCGAACTTGCGGGTCTGTGGATGACTTGTCGTCCATATCTTGGGGTCCTGAGACTACCGCATTGAAACTCTTGTTCAGTAAGTTAACTTACTGGAAGTTTGCGACGGCGCGCCGTTCCTTTTCAGAGAGTCTCTTCGCACCGCAGCACGTCCGAGGTGCAGTCGAGTCAGGCCATTAATGATATCGCAAAACGTTAGTAAAATGAGGCGATAGAATAACGCTGGGGGTAGATATGAGGTGACCACGTTCTTGTAGGTGGGGAGAAATGTGCTGAACAGACAGATATGCAAATAGGACAACTCACTAGTTGTGTCGGTTATGAGGTGATGGGTAATATCGACCCCTTTCCATCCCAGATCTTGTAAAAGATCATGGATGTACCAGAAAAACAACGAGCTCCCCGACCAAAACGTGTGGACCAGCTTGCAAGTGGCTGCCTGTCTATGCCTAGGTTGACAATCCTGACACTCTAAACAACTTTCCAGGACCTATAAGAAAATGTGGTCTCCCTAAGTCTGCCTTTTACTGGCGATGAGTCTCGTCGCACAGAGCATGGATCCCCCGATTTTTTGAGGTGGATTTCGACGGCCGTGTCATCTGGCAGTCCCAAGAACGAACTCCCCTTTCCATCCGTCTTCGCTCCGCCCGGCCCGCTGGAGTGCATGCGCTACTGTACGTGCTGCTCAGTCCGTCACCTCTTCCTCGCGTACCACCATCAGTCCCTTCACAGTCCTCCCATCGCCTGACGTTCAGTTTCGGACCATTCACATCGCATGTCTCGACCAAACCTCGGCCGGGCGTTGAGTTTCGACCCAGCTTTGCAGCTGAAGGCACTACCACCGATACCGACATGCGCTATGTAGATATCGATGCTACCGGAAACCCGGTGGTATTCCCTTTCAAAATACCCGCACACGACACTGTATTCGTGCTTCCGCCCCCATACCAGTCCGCGCTTTCTGCTCACCTAGCTTGGTCTTCGTCCTACACCCGCCGGCGCCGGTTGTACGCCCGGCGTTCCGCAAGAGTACGTACGATCAGTTCACGACTGGTCTCTTTGCGGTGCGTCCTATCAAACGTGGGGAGCTCCTGCTCCCTAGGCGCCGCTTTCATATTGCTATCGATCAATGTATCACGTTGCACGGACCAGAGGTGGCCATCTCGATGCTGTCGCCGACCGAGCAGAATGCCTTTTCGAAGTCAAAAACACCAGCGCACTCCTGCTTCTCCTCGATCCCACACCCATATCAGCCAAATACTGAAAGCGAAGGGGGTCGAGATTGCCCTCCCTGGCCCAGAGTCGCGCGCCAGCGCCATTTTCCTGCCATTTCGAGCATGCGCCACTCGTGTTCTCCCACAATCATTCACTTCTTCAATCTCGCCACGGGATGCGCCGAGCTCGGTGTTCTGATCGACATCCCAACGTACTGGTAGCTCTCGGTCAACTACCTTGGAGAGGTCGACGGCCTTCTGCCGTACACGAAACGCAGTGTGTTCATGCAAGACCACTGGGGGCTCGCATGCTCTTGTCAAGCTTCCAGATTACCTTCGATTCGATGACAAGGCTCACCTGGCATTAAGCCCGGCGTGCTACCCATTGGACCACGAGCTGTTCAGCCCCGCAGAGCAGGAACTCAGGAAGGGGTGGTGCAAGGGGCATGAAAGAAACGCACGCCATTTGCAGCTCCAATATTACATTCCCGGACCTTCAGAGCTTTGGGCAACGTGTTTCGCAGTTGGGGAAGGCGAAGGAGCTCGAGGAGCTGCAGATCCAGCATGGCCCCGACTCCGAGGAGGCCCACAATGCCGCGGAAAGGATGGAGTTCATGAACTTGTTGTATTCGTTCTCTCTTTCATCATTGTCATTATTGAATGAAACCTGACGATCTCTTCTCCCCCCAGGTCAAAAGAAACCGCCTTACGCTCGCTTCCCGCTTAGTCTCTACCTCGCTCTTCGGCGGCATTAGGGTCAGTAGTGCGGACTGGCTAGCGTTTGCAGAAGCGAACGTAGGTTATGGGATGAAAGGTGGGGAGGTGGGGAAGGGGGCGTGAATTATCTGAAATTACGCCTTGATGCATGCATGCTTTACCGAAACGCTCCACGCAGGATGACTGCTTTCAGTGTTTACGCCTAAACTGGCTGTATGCGCCCCTTTACCGACTCCGGAATTGCCCTTTAAAACTCGGCGGCCTTGAAAGATGGTTGTTCTATTCTCGAAAACAGCTTTGTAACAGCCCGCTGCGACAACAGTTTGCGGTCTGTCCACATCAGCAAAGCCTTTCAGCCACCCGTGCACTCTCAGACAGCTCCCTGGCGTCTTGCTCGAACCCCCAAAAACGAGACCCAGAGATTCAACATTGGAAACCTGATAGTTAACTGTCTGTCTGCTGCCGGCGGGGGCGCGGCACCGCTCGCTGCCAGTGCGTCTTTCTGTTCCCTCATCGACATTGCGACTTGCACCCCAATCTCAGCCTTGGATTTCTTACGCTTTCCTCGTGAAATCCTCACGCTCCCGAGTCGCTGTCGCTGCATGACCGTCTCAAACAACTTTTTGCCATTATGTATCCCTCTCGTACAAATCGCACAGTCCCGTGAAGCGAGATCCGGAAATAAACCAGTCTCTCCGTTCTTGCATTTGGGCACCCACTGGGCACCCACCATCGCAGACAAGATATCGGAATGCTGATCAATGCGAAGTCGAAGTACAAAATACATTATGCCCTTCCAGTCACTAGAGCTCCAAAGGGTCTTTTGGTCAAAAAAACTAGATCTGGTCTGTGTGTCATGTTCGTCAAATCTCAACACCCTCCGCCGCCGTCCCATCCCGGTCCGAAGCTTAGAGCTTGGCCTTGCCGAACCTGGTGGAGCGGGAGAAGTGGATCCAGTGAGTTAGGCAGGATAGATGGGGAAGAGGAAGGAAGAAAGACGCACTGCGACTCGGTGACGCCCTTGCCCATCGCCGCGGTGGAGGAGACACCACCGGTGACGGTCTTGAGGAGGTCGTCGACGTACTCGGCACCAGACCACTGTTCATCGCCACCGCAATTCAAGTCAGCCATAAATACTTGAGCCCGAGAAAGTATGACGCGAACGCACCTTCTGGTGAGTGAGGACGTCGCAGCCGATGTCGCGTTCCCGGCGCTGGACGAGCTCGACGTAGGCCTTCATGCCCTCCTTCGCGAAGGCAGCGGCGAATTGGTCCTATTCCCTCCCGAAGAGAAATTCAGAATATTTCCTGTAGGCAGCAAGAAGGCAGGTGGGACGCACGGAGATGAGCGCGTTCGAGTGGAGACCCGCGAGGGTGATGAACTGCCAGACGAAGCCCTGCGTGTGCAAACCAAGCAATCAGAACCCATTCTGCGAGAGAAAGGTGAAGCTGGGGAAATTTGACCAACCTCCTTTCCAAGCTGCCAGATGTAGTCCTGCATGTCCTTCGTGTTGAGGCCCGCAGCGTCCCAGTTGAACGACGGCGAGAGGTTGTACGCGAGCCACTGGCCGGGCTTGGCCGAGCGGACGCCGCGCGCGAACTCCTGCGCCTGCGAGAGCTTGGGGTCCTTGGTCTACGGGAGAAGCGATAGGCGTCAGGAGGCAAGGACGGTAAGAGAGAAGGGAAGGCAGATGGGCACGAACCTCCATCCAGATGAGGTCCGCGTAGTCAGCGTAGGCGATCGCACGGTTGACGGCGCACTGGGTGCCCCCCTGGTAGCGGTAGTAGCCCTCACGAACACTGGAGAAACGGAAGAGATAGTCAGCGACATGGGCGTTTTCGCGGGATGCAGCGCAGACTTACCGAGGAGCGTCCCAGTCCCAGTACGGCTGCGTGCCAGCGGGGAGGCCAGCCTCATACGCGAACTGGAGGGTCTGGTTCTTGCTGGCGCGGCTGGCGCGCTTGAGGAACTCATCGATCTTGGCGGGGGCGACGTGGTTGGTGCGGAGGGCGTCGGCGAGGGCCTCAGAGTAGAGCTTGAGACCGGCGTCGGCGACCCACTGCTCCTCAATCGCCGCGAGCTTCTCGCCCTGGGCGCCGGCGAGCTCCGCCTGGCGCATGACGTCCACGAGCGAGCCGACGGCAGGGTTCGTCGCGCCAAGGATGAACGCGTGGTCACGCTCGTCGACGTTCGATGTGATCAGCGTCGCGGCTTCGGAGTCGGTACGCGCGACGACGAGGTTCGCGACGCCCATGATGTCGTACTGGAAGCGGATGGCGATGAGGCGGTTGATGTGCTGTTTCATCCACGTATACCAAGGTCAGTCCTCTTCCTTCACGAGAGAATACGAAAAAGGAACACAACGCACCTCCTGGATGGGGACAAGCACCTTGCCTGCCATGTGGCCGCACTTCTTCGTGCCCGGCGCCTGGTCCTCGATGTGGATGCCCGCCGCGCCCTTCTCGACGAAGAGCTTGGTGAGCTTCATGACGGCGGTGAGACCGCCGTGGCCGGTGTCGGCGTCGGCGACGATGGGGCGGAGGTAGTCGATGTAGGCGCCGCGCTCGTTGGGGGGCAGCTGCGAGCGCGCATGGCGCTGCTTACGGTCGTGGAAGAGCTGCGCCTGGAAGAGGTGCTGGACCTTGTTAGGGACGGTGTCGTAGGGGTACTGTAGATGCGCAATAGGCCGTTAGGAGACTGTTTAAGAAAAAAGAGAATGGAGGTGAGCGGGGAGAGGAGAGGACGCACGTCGGCAAGATCAGGACCGGGCTCGTCCGTGGACGAGGCCGTGGACGAAGATTGCCAACCGGAGACATAAACGGTCTCGAGGTGCTTGGCCATCTGCGTAATCTGAACAGGGTCGAGGCTAGCAGGAACAATCGGAGCGAGTGAAGGCCAGTCAGCGTCATTGTCCTCGTTCACTTTCACACAGCGTCACGAGCCCATCCACCACCAGACTGCCGACGCAATTGGGGAAAAGAGTAGACTGAAAATGCGAACTCACGCGCCGTAGGTGTGGCTAACCTCGCCAGTCTTGGCCTTCTGCTCGAGGAGGGCCCAGAGCTTCTTGCCCTGGATGTCGGAGGGGTACGTCTGGCGAATGGTGCCGCGCTTGGAGACGACCTGCTGGGCGCTGTAGGGGCGCTTGACGCGGGCAAAGCGGGGTTGCTGTGGAGAACATGCCAATGCCATCAACAACTGTGTCTCCCGGGTTGGCTCTCGTTGTGGGACCCTCCACGCACCTGGAAGAAGGCCTCGAGCTCGGCGACCTCCTTCGCGAAGATGGCGTCCTCGTTGGTGGCGGACATGGTGCTGAACGGTGTAGTGATGGATGTGGAGAGAATGCGAGCGAGAATGGAAGCCAGATTGGATTCCGGGACTGGGGGTATGTCGCGGGAGGCGTGTGGGATGGGAAGATGGAAGTGTGGAAGCAAGAGGGAGGATGCCTGCGTCGATGGAATTATGTCTCTGGCCTGGCTGCACCGAGGTCTGACTCGGGCACTTAAGGGGTCTCGGCGCAAGGCGGAGGGCGTTTCTATCGCGGTGACGCTTGTTCGGGCCCAAACACCTCGCACGAAGCCCAAATCCACAGACGAGCTTTGCGAGAGCGACCGTCCACAGGAGCGTAATCACGTGCAACTGCGATCTGCACCGGACACTCGCTCTCTCCCGCCTTTACCGCCACAAGCACTTCCAAACTTTTTGTTTTGTAAGAATATAACGAAATGTATATTTCTCAAAAAATATTCCAGCCCTTGAGCGACGCAACAGCCAAACGACCCAACACCAGCGGCCTTCATCGGGACTCTCAAGCTCATGACGCTGTCAAAGCTCATGACGCCCGGGCGCCCCGGTCATTCCCGAGCCGGGCCCAGTCGGGGCGTTTCGTCGCAGCTCCCTCACACAGAAAAACGCCTTCTCTCGACGGCGCTCCGCACCCGACCATCAACGATGAATTGGGCTTTCAGTCAAGTCACAAATCTTTCTAGGGGAAGTGCTCATAGAGCGGTAAGCAAGTCAGAGAGGGGTCGAAAGATTGTCCAGGCGGTCGGTCTGTCCGTCAGAAAGCCGGCTGTGAAGCAGCCGGGCGTGGACGAAACTGTTCACTGCTCAACTGTTTCCGGGCGTTTCGAAGGAAAGCATTTCAGTTCGTCAATTTGTACAACCGAACATATACGCCGCGTACGCAAAGCGCTGGATGGTGCTGGCGCCATTGCCACCCACTGCCCTCCACACCGCCACCTCTCGCCCCACGGACTCTCCAATCGGACCGGCGCGGAGACAAAGTGTGGAGCCCACCTCTTCACGTCGATGGACACTTGCCTTGAGAAGCTTCCACAAAAAATGCCAGCACAATGTGCCAGCGCTGCTATACGGACGACGAACTGTATCACCAACGCAGGTACTCTCCGAGGCGTGCTCTATACGAGCATAGCACTCGAGCTGCGAGCGCTGTTGGCGATCGCAAGTGGGTAACCCATAATGTGCAATATTCTGCTGATGTTTGAGATCTGCCGCATGGCGAGTCTTGACATGCCCGAGGCTTCAAGGTATGAGCGAGTTCAAGTCAGCTGGCTGTGGCGTGAGAGACCAGGCAGACCGCGAATTGACCTCCAATGAGATTCATTTCCAGGGTCTGCCCTCTACAGTTTGATTGTCCGATGATTCTTCGTAGTTGGCTGCCGAGGCGTTAGTGGCATTGTTAACTTCACTGTGAGGACGCGAACTGCCTTGCGACCAAGTGTGCTGCCATACATCCGCTGATACATTTTCCAAGCATCAAGCTTGCATCTGAATGTGACATGTGGACCTGCCTGGATTGCGGCCCAGAGCGGTAGGTGAAAATGCCTCACGGCCCATCCTCGTGGCAGCGGAGACTTCTCCAGCCTGGCAGTGACAGCACAGCATACAAGTGCGTTGAGACTGGGGAAGCAGGATGGGATGGACAGCTGCATGGGAAATTTCCTCTAAAGTACCTAGGCTAGGCTCTGACTGTAGGCCAGAGGTCTGGAGTCGTGTCGAGGGCTAGGGGCAGCACGGAGAGGAGGAATCGCCATGTGGCTGCAAGCAAGCAGCGCAACGGCAGCTTGAAGCCGGCCCGACCAAGAAGTGAGTGTGGGAGTCACTAGCCCTTGCCTTGATGGTGTTTTCATGTGATATAAGAGCAAAAGCAGGTGGGCTATGTCCTGAGAACACGGTGAGGACCGTGAGGAGGACGTGTAAATGAATCGCGTTCACGTCGCGTCTTTGACGTCTGACTTTCAGTTCGCTCGTCTCATCTTGTTCGTCTCAAGCTTATCCTTCTCTCCTCATCTAGTCGCGTCTCTCTTTCCCCTCGTATTTGTACAGATACCAGCGCGATTCAGCAAACGCTGGCGCTCGCCTCGTGCAGAACGTCGTTCTCGTGAGCCAGTTCTCCCCTTCGCTCAACGTACTCACCGCCCAGACTCGCTGATCAGCTTCCTCCCTCCGTGACCAGGACCTGATCTCACCCACCTCCCCCTCAACTATCTCCAATACCTAACGCACACAACCACGCACGTGCGGTCCCTCACGCTCCACAACTCCAGCGGATGTGCACTGCGCTCCTGCGCCGGTACGCCCCGCGCTCGCCCACGCTCATGCTCGCGCTCCTGCTCTGCACCGAGAGCCTTCTCAGCGGGAACACGGCGCTCGCGTTCCTCGTGCAGGAGGACTCGGGCAAGGGGTGGGGGAGGAACAGCCGTCTGGACTGGTACTGCCAGAAAGGCACGCTCGATGTCGTCGCGAAGCATTTGGAGGCGTTCGAGGGGTACGCCATCGACGTGGAGGGCGTGCGGAAGAGCTACCCGGGCGCGGAAGGCCGCGCGAGCAACACTATGCTGGGGAGGACGGTCAAGCTGGTGAAGGGACGGTTGGAGCATTTATGTGATTGAGTCAAAGACTAAGGTGCATCGGTGGTCCCTCTCACGGCCTGTACGTTCGCGTCGGCACCCAGCTCACTATATTCTTCGATCTTAAGGATGCTCTTGCTCCCATAGCCCAATTCGTGCATCCTCCTGCCTCCATCCCTTTCCGCACCCTTCAGTCCCTCTCGCTTACCGCCTCGACTTCGCACAGCACTCGTCCTGCGCAATCAACACGCTCTCCACGTACGCGAAATGCTACTTCCCGGGCTTCACGCTCCTTCAGCGAGCGGACGTGCGCTCCCTCGCGGTTCCCGCCCATGTGCGGCACCGGCGCAAGACGCAGTTGGCCGTCAAAAAGTACAACGCGCGCGGCTTCCGCCTCCAAAGGGAGGACGCCGTCATCCTCCCATCGGCGGCAACGTTGAGGTACTCAGGGAGTGCAATGAGGGTGCGGACCGTGGGCCGGGAATGGGAGTGGATCAAAGACTTGGGGTCGGCCGGGAGCCTGTTGAGGGCCGCGAGCGGGTAAGTTATCCAGTACATGTTTCCGACAAGATGAGACGCTAACCCAACTGCAGACTCACTGGCTTTGTTGATTTCTGATTCCGTACGAGCTGTAGCAGTTTCAAGACATGCTGGCAACAGAAGATTACTGTGTGTGCAGTTTAAGCATCCAGTACGTCGGACCTGGCCATGCTCAGCGCGAGTGTCGGTGATTTGGTTGGAGCGAACAATCCGCGCACAGAAGCTATTCACAGTCACCAAGCCTCTCGACGGCTAAGCGCAACCTCGCTTTCAAGGACCACATGAGCATGTCGAGCCAATGTTGACCGCCTATGACATCTGGCGCCCACCCCGGCTCTCCCCCTTCTCCTTCATTCCCCCTCCGTATCCCTTGACTTAAATCCACACAGGTGTATTAAACTCAAAAATACGTCTCTCTAAGAAGTCCCCGCAAAGCGGTCACGCGAGGCTTGGGCACGAAAACGGAACTGTCACAGCGCTCCGTTGTGCACGCATGCCCCTCCCACTCGCACTACTGAGAGCTCCCATTCCTTTGTGCCCCACATTCTAGAACTCCTACACCATTAAAGGTGGGTGCGCTTTTGAGTTGAAATTCTTGCTGTGAGAGCCCGCAACTCCAGCAGCATGTTAGGACGAGGTCGCAGTGCACACTGACATGCCAGGTCGGCTGGCATACTCTCGTCTAGTCAGCTCTGCATGCGAAATTCGACTTTACGATATGATCATCCTGATTCTGTGATGCAAAATGTCTGCCACCGAAAACATCAAGGGAAGAAACACTGCGCCGCGCGGGAATAGCTTACGGAGCCACGTGCGAAACGAGTTTCGAGATTTTGGCCTCGACCGGCCTGGTCTTCTCGCTTCCCACCGTCCATCTGACCACCTCACCTCTTTCTTTTCTTTCAGCATGCATCTTGGTCCTTGACACCACTACTCGATACCGCTACATTATAGTCGCTTCACATATATACTCTAGAAACACTAAAAGGATAGACACTACACCCTCTACGATGATTGGAA
>JTLS01001171.1:0-10176 GCA_000826855.1 Basidioascus undulatus | reverse complement strand
TGTCGGTTCACTGGACCGTCGTACGTCATGAAAGTGTTCTGAAGGGGCCATCCGCAGCTCAGCGGCTCGCCATCCAGCTTGTGCCTGCGAGCCCTCAGTCTACAGTGAACGCTAAGCTCGAACATCTCATGCAGACTGGCCGCACTTGCTCGCCAATCCATACGAAAATATAGCTGAAAATATAGCGCCACGTTTCCGGTCAGATCTAGAGACGAGAAAAACTGCGCCATACGTGCGTCAGGGGGCTAGCGCTGAGCCCTCCCTCCGCTGCGCCTTCGAATGCGGGAGAGTCCGTCTTCTGGAAACGCAGATACAGGAAGTCGATACCAATGCTCAGCACCCGCGTATAGTGAATGGGGCAGGTGTCGTCTCATCAAGTCAAGGTATGAGCATACGCCCGAGCTATGCAGGGCGTGCCCGAGCGGTGCACACGGCTGTTCACCCGCATCCTTCTCTTCGAACAACACAAAACACCAGAAGACTGCGTGGAGAGGGGTATCATGCAATGGTCGACGGTCGCACAACGCTCTCTCCCCTCTAAACCCGACCATCAGTCACTATCCAACCTGGCCACCCTGACTCTCCCTCTATCCTGCTTCCTCCTCATCTTCTCCATCTTCTCCGCATCGCGCCTCGCGACCTTCGCATCCTGCTCCATACGCGCCTTCCCGCCGTTCATGAGCCTCGTGAGCGTGGCCGCCTCGCCCTTGGTCAACCCCTGCTTCATCAAGTCCTCCAGCTCGCGCTTCAGCCGCTTCGCGAGCACCTTGAGCTGGCTCTTGCTGGCGGGCGGCGCCAGGGCGTGCGGTGGTGCATCATCGATGCGGGACGCCCGCCTGCCATCTTGGTCGACGCGTACTTGTCGGAAGTGCGCAGCGCCGCGTGGAGCGGCGTGGAAGTCAGGATCTTGATCAGCTTCCGGAACGGATTCCTCCGTTCACATCGGCGCGGAGGGATCAGGGGAGATCCCGCTTTTAGATTGAAGGGAGAGTATGCTTAGAAGTACTCTGCATCAATTTTATCTCCATGCCAGCACATCTGCCGTGCATTCTCGTGCCCTGCATTACTCCTGAGGCTAACCTCAGCGTGGACTGTTTTCGTTTAACTTTGAAGTTCCGGTCTGCAGCACTATTGAAATGATATTTTTGAAGCATAAACTTAATGTTCTTGATTAGCAGCTTCCGCGCGCTGAGCCCTACAGCCCCACTCTGGCCGCGGTGGTCTTTGGCGTTCGTTCGAGCGCCTTGAACTCCCACAGCCCAGTTCTATCATCACTCGTCGGAGCTTTCAATCTCAAAAGTCGCAAGCCGGCTGCTCCATATACGAAGCCCAATGAATCACAATGCCATGGGGATACATATGAATATGCATGAGCAGTCTTCTTCCATCCCGGACCGGATTCACCCCTCCCCGCCCCTCCCTTCACATCGCGCTCCCTCAGCGGTAGCGCTCGGCGGGGATGTCCGTGCTAGGCGAGTACCTGAGCGTCGCCGTCGAGCTGTAATCCTCGGCCGGCTCCGGCTCGTCGAGCTCATCAAGGCTTGCACTCGCTGACTTTTGCACCCCGTACTTCTCATGCCGCCCTTCCTCGACGTACACCTCCCGCTGCTGCGTGACGGTGATGGTCGACGCATCAGGGACGCCGTCGATGCGCACGCCCAGCTCGTAGTTGTCGTGCCGCTGGAGAGAGTTAAGAGGGGGTTAGGGGGGACGTGTATAAGGCGTCAGGTAGAAACTTTAAGGAGCGGTTGGGGATGTGGGAAGAGTGGACGACGTACGGAGCCGAGTGCGCGGCTGCCGGATGGGCTCCGGCCTTTCTGGGAGTCAGAGAAGGTTTGCCTGGAGAGGGAGCGAGGTCCGGCGGTTGTCAAGGTCTTCGAGGCGCAGGAGGAATCGCAACGCAATGCGTGGAGGATCCGGAGAGCGCACCCTTTCGAACGGGCGATGATCTTGCGGAGATCGAGGCGGTAGCTGCAATCGTGGTGAGAGGCAATGGATATATAAGCATGGCAACTCTTTCGATGAAAAGAAATCATGCCTCCTCACCAAAGTCACCATTACGGAACTGTGTAGAAAAGGTCAGCCTCGAGAATGTGTGTATGCAGCAGTGTTCCGAAGCTCGACCAAAACGAAACAGACGTACTGAGAGTAGATCTTGCTTTGTACGAACTCTGAGAGGCGGAATCAGTCGCTGTATGACAAAGACGAAATAATGGCCGGCTAATCACGGAATCCAAGGTGCACGGAGTTGGACTCGGGCCAAATGATGTAGGTGATTAGGTGTCCGAGGACGACGACGCAGGCTGGCACGTTGAGTGAGTTCAAGGACAAAAATCGAAGAGGAAACTAGGGTGTTACTTAGGAAACACGTTTCCATGGACAATAGAATGATTTTGCTAAGGATCTGAAGGAGAATCTTGCGTCACTCTCGCCGCCCGGGCTTGTGAAGAGGAATGCGAAACAAACGTCTTACCGAGTCTGTGGCCCGGAAACCGGTACGGCCACGGTCTGGCGATGAACCAAAAAACGCCATAAGCTAAGCGTTCGGCCTTCCACAATCTTACGTTCTTACAAAGGAGCCAACTCTGCGTGAGTGGGTGAGCATGCTGGCTGGGAGTACTACGGGGTCCCTATCATCGAACGTACCAGGACGCCGCAAAGGTAAAAATCGGTGATGAGGGCGGTGAGAAGCCAGACTAAACATTGAGGTCGAAGCTGATGAAGGTAACTTTGTGAGTTGCTCATTTGCAGGACGAAAAGAATGAAGATGCTGGACCGGGACGGACTCTGTGGATGCCACTGAACGTGCCGACCTGAGACAACCGGGAAGGATCGAGGGTGAGCCTAACATGGGCACCGACGGGTACTGCAAAGTGTGCACCTGAGCAAAGGAGATAGCCAGCCATAAAGCACCAGCAAAGGCTACGACGGCCATCACGGCTCCGATTAGCTGCAGCCCGGAATTGCGTCGTGAGTACCATATCATGACGGTAATGCGTGAAGCAGATTGCTGGACCCACTGCTAGGACCAGATTACGAGTCACAGCGTAGCACCGTTCCACGAAGAACATTTGCGAGATGAGCATGACGAAACCGGTGGCTATGAGCTCGAAGGGCATCGTCCAGTCCGGCTGGTCGAATGCAGCCAAGTCACTGCAAGAGGGACAAACGCCATCTCAGTAGGGCGGCCGCTACGCCCTGCGATGTGTGACGTACCCGAAGTGGTAGATTAGATTGACCTGTAACCGAATAAAAGAGTCGTAGATTCGACAGGCTACCAGCTATAGATGCGGAAAATGTGACTCCCAAAGATCATTTCGAATGCTGTGCCTCCTTGGATCACGCCCATAATCAGGAAGAACGTGACATAGCACTTCGTCTTGAGGCTGTCACTGGGAAAGAAGCGGAAGTAGTCGAGGCACTGGGTAAGAATAGCGGGTGGTCTATCAGTCATGATGAGTGAGAGTACGCTGACAACGGGAAGACCTACCTGGCTCAGCAGCACACCGAGGAAGATGGTCTGTACGAGCAGCCCTGCGGTGTCTGTTCCCTTGGTTTTCAGCAAGGGCGCTGATGGTAAAGAACAGAAATACACTCACAGGGCCCAAGCAAGGAAACGACCTGAGAGTCTTGACTGACCATATTGGCAGCAGCGCCGGCGTCAGCAGCCGCAGAAGACCACGAATGGTCGGAATTGAGAAAAGGAAAGGTTCCAGTTCACGCATGTCGACTGTCGCGCCTCTTTATCTACCTTTTCCAAACCGTCGCTCAAGAAGGGTCTCCTGCATGTTTCACCATTTGTCCGCTGCGCGTGTCTCTGAAGAAAAGCTGCTTGATTCGCCGTTTAGGTACGCTGGCTTTAGTGAAGGGCGTTCCTAAGTCCCAGAGTCGTCTTCCACCGCCGGCGCCGGCGGCTTACTTGATAGTTTACTCCTTGCCCAATATAACCCGCATTTCCCCCCTTCGTCTCAGGTACTTGCCCCTGGCACACCTCACAAGCTTTTTTGTTCATGCCACTGCTCGCCGCTCAGTAATCACAGCATTGCGTCGGGTAGATGAATAGCTCGACGGAGCGTACGGGGTCAGGGAAGCACGGACAGGCTGAGAGCAACACCGCAATTCGAGTTCTGTGTTGGCTCTGATGGCGCACGATAGAGATGGTACAGGGCAAGAGTGTACCACGACAGCCCCAACTTGCCCGCAACCAACAGCGAGCGACAGCCACCACCATTGCAGTCGCTGCAGAGCGCGACTTGCGCAATTCGAACACGCGGCCGCCGGCAAACGGCTTCCGAATTGAGGGCTCATCTTGCCGCTCCCTCGCAACGCTCCAAACGCACTCTCAACGGAGGCATCTACCTATGATTAGTGTTTGTGGGTTGCTGGGGAGCTAGAATACAATGCAGAGGTTCGGCAGCATCTGCAGTCCGTGCCAGTGGCCATGCATAGCAAAACATAGCAGCCGAATTACGTTATTTCGGCCATCTCGGTGACACACTTTGGGCTAGCCAAAGACCAGGTGGGTGAGAGGCGACTTGTGGTGACCAAAGTGGTCACGCAGGCTCACGACGATGAAACACGGGCAAGATTCATGTCTGGCTGTCCCCGCTTTCTTTCCCTTTGCCTCTCTTGTCAAGCTAGATTTGCCGGTCAGCAATCACTTTTAATGGAATATTCGCACACAATACCCCACCTATCTTCATCGAGCCACAACGCCCGGTCCAGTCCTATCCCAAAGAAGCTCTTCGCAGCTGAAACCAGTCTGTCTCGCATGCTTTGAGCTTGTGGACCACTCATTTCATTGTGCATCTAGCTGACATGCTTGTTTGACGCAAGACCCAGGTCATGCTTGAGATTCCTACATTGCGGAGTAGATCTCGGACGTCATGGTCGCTCAGAACGGCAAGGGCTTCCCCGTCGCGATCGTTTGGCACGACTGCCCAACGATGGAAGAACCAGGCGCTGGTTGCCAGGATCCCTTTTAAGGTTCGTCGTGGGGGTGGACAGAACAGCTCTACTTCCGAAATTCTGTACTGATACCTTCTGACGTGTACCCTGCTCTGGCTTTACCATGCCCCCCTGCAGATTGGCAAGGTCGATCACTGGATCACTGGACATCCCTAACCACCCAATTTTTCAGCCTCGCAGAGATCTTTAACCAGAACGGCGCGTTCCTCTTCCCCGCCGTTGAGCGAATAAACTTTAGTTTCCGACCCCGCCATCACGTGGATAGTGGTGTTGGAATGCCCGTCCGAGCTGAGCAAGGAGGACATCGCTGCGGTGTACGAGCTGCAAAGGTCTGTACTTGCTTACTTGACTCTCTGTCATTCTGCATGCTGGTTATGTATGCTGGCACTGATGGTAGTGGTGTCCTCAGCCCATGTCTGCACCCCAGGCCCGCATATGTACCGACGCTCATGACATGACCAAGGACAAGCACGGTTTTGTCTTGGACCTCAAAGTCAACGACCGGGAGGAGGCTGGCAAGCAAAGCCAATCTAGATCCTCTTAACTACTACCGTGCGCCGTAAGATTTATCTACATGTCCAGAAACATATGTCAACACCATCCCTGCCGTGTGGTCAGGCTCGGCACGATGCGCACACCTCTTTGGGACTCGGCCATTCTTCTCTATGGGGCCGCTGGATCACCGTTTCTGATGGGAACATAATTGGACATGCCCACATGAATACCTTTCTTGAAGGTGCTAAGTTAGGCGTTAAGAGCTTTGCATGGGACGTTAAGAGCTCTGCATGCGACGCGATAGTGGGCCGCTGGAGCATACAGGCAGGGTAGATAGAGTACGGGAGGGGAAGACATCTGCGGTCAAACTCTGGCGGCACTACCTCGAGACCCTCACTGAGCCATTACGCATCCTCAAGAACCTTGAGCATTTTCATGGACGTCAACGATGGCGTGTGTTGCGATAAATATGTCAGACTAATAAAATTACCATCGGCCGCTTAACTCAGTTGGTTAGAGTGTGGAGCTAATAACTCCAAAGTCGCAGGTTCGACCCCTGCAGTGGCCAATTGTTTTGCTTTTTATGGACGCCGTGTGCACGATCGCCAGGTCAGCGATGCGAAGATGCGAAGATGCGAACGAGCCGCGAGGCCGACTGCGACAAGCTCTTGCCGGCCCCTGGCTTTCTGTTCGCTTGCGCCCTGGTTTCCATTACAAGAAGATTTTTCTGCCGTTCCTCGTGAGGCCAGACAGCCTAGCATTTTGGACAAGTTCAGCGGGAGAGCAGGCACTCTTGATTGACGCGCCGAAGCAGAGGTTCTCTTTCCATCGCCCAAGCCCTAGTCCAATGCGATGCTGTCGCTGTGCTATGCTATTTGCGAATAATACAATTGTTGCCCATCCCCATCCCCATCCCCATCCCTTCCAACCTCACCCACACCCTCCCACCGTGCTCATGCCTCTGCGGCCGGCTCCCTCGGGTATCTGCAATACGCGTCCTGGATATAGCTGACGACGTAGGTTCCTGTCCCCATCCCCCAGTTAGTCGATAAGGCGGCAAAGGGAACGGGACGAAAGACGAACCCTCCAGGGAGCTGAAGATCGAGTATTGGTAGTCCTGCACGCCCGTGACGGTATGCCGCTCGAACACGCGGCCGAGCTCGTGCGACCGCCCGACGCGCGGGAGGTTCTCGCGGCGCTGAAGGACGAGAATGTTACGATGTCAGGAATAGGACGAAAGCCAGAGCGATTCGGCGCGCGCAGACCCACCTCGTAGGTGAACGTGAACGGCGGCGTGCCCTCGAAGCTGAACTTGATCTCGGCTTGGTCCCTGCGCTCGACGGAGCAAGTCAGCTTCGATATCTAACGACGATGGAGCATTTTAGAAAGCACACGCACCCCTCACGGATGTCTTCGATGTAATATTGCCCCTCGCTGACGGTCGCGCTAGGGATCGCGCGCACGCGGCGGATAATGTCGACGTTGGTCGGGCACTGCTGGAGGTGGTGCTGTTGTCGGTCACAAAGGTTGATCAGTCGCTGATCCAGTACGCTAAGGGAGAGGCAAGAGAGATGGCGCACAGAGACTTCGCGGATGTGGAAGACGCCTGCTTCTTCGGCGACGCGTGTGAAGGTGGGCGTCTTGGACTTGACCTTGTGCAGCTTGCCGTTCCAGTCGTAGCTGCGAGATAGAGTAGTGTTAAAACCGGTTTGGCGGCGTGTTTATCACATAGACGTACGTGATAGAGAACGGTGGCGTGCCGCCCAGGGAGAATACCATGGTGTCGCCGACGCAGACGTCCTATCCCCCCACGCACATCAGCGATCTCCCCCCTCACCTGCGCTCGCTACAATCTCCACGCACCTCGTTCCGGTCGAGCGGCACAACAGTAGCAGTCTCCGCGACTTCTACCCAGACGCTCGCGGTGCGGGGGTCGACCTCGCCCGCCGCGCACGCGCTCGCGTCACGCACCTCGCGGATGCTCACGCGGTGCGGGCCGAAGCTGTCGAGCGTGAGGGGCGAGAGGTCCAGCGTCCACTCGGGGTGCTTGATCCCCGGCACGCGGACGACGCGCACTTCGGCCGGACCGGCTTCGTCGCGGATCTGTGCGGATAACAAGCGCGGATAGTGCATCAGCATGAAGTGTCGACGAGGGAGAAGGAAGAGAGAGGATGGAGGAGGGGAGAGAGGAAGGGAGCGCACCTCGAGCACGAGCTCCCACGGCGCGGTGCCCTGGAGCTGGACGACCGCGTTGGGCCGGTCCGGATGAGGCGTGAGTTCCTCGCCGAGGCAGTAGCTGAGCCTGGGCGCAGTCTTGAACGTCGCCGACGGACGGGTGACGACGTGCTGCTCGAGCGTGAACCCGCTGTTGCGGTGCTGGGCGGCGCCGGCGCGGCGTTTGCGGCTGCTGCTGTCGAGCGCATAGTTCGCGTCGCCCACGCCATCGACCTCGTAGCGGTGCTGGCCCGGCGGAGAGGTCGACAGTTGGAGCGCCGAGGACGGGCGCACGGACGCGACGCGCTCTTCCTCGATGGTCGGGCCGAAGACGTGGCGGTAGGCGATCTCGAACGGCGGGGCGCCTGATCCATTCACCCGAGCCAAGTCAGTTAGATCCCTTCCCATTGCAGATTCAGAATCGGTGAGGCACGCACCCTTGAACGTGACCTTCGCAAAGCTCTCGTCGCCCTCGCATACGTTCGGGAGCTCCCAGATCCCGCTCCGGAGGAGCTTGGCGCTCGGCTCGGCGAGCTCGACCTGCGGGCGGGGGATAAAGTCGACGGTGAAGGTGTCCTCGCCTTCGACGACAACGCCTGGGCAGTGCTTGTCCTTGACCTGCAGTCACCCCATCATACTCAAACGTCAGTCGCAGCTGAAGCGTGCGGGAGGGGAAAGCGACGTGAGCGACGTACAGAAACGAGCTGGTACAATCCCTTGCGGTCCACGAGGATCTGCGCCTCGCGCTTTGGGATCGAGATGGCGTGCGTCTCGTCCGCGGCATCCTCGACATGGCGGTAGTTGACTTGCCAGGGCTGCGAGTCCGCCCCAACGTATTCCTCATCAGCTCATATTTAAATTTTGAGCTTAGAAAAGGTGTACGCACTCCGTCGCCCGTCAGCCGCACAGGCAGGTGCGCCGTCTGGCCCTCCAGGATCGTCGCGCTGGGGGGTCCAGCGAAGCGGACGGTGGGCTGCCAATCGACCCCGCACCCATCCAAACATGAGCCCTAGCGCTCCTCAGATACCTCCGAGGAACGGCAATAACCGGCGCACCTTAACCCGCTTGACCTCCACCGTCAGATCGTTCTGCGCCAGCGCCTTCTTACACCCGCTCGCGTCCTCAACGCTCACTATCCCCAGCCCACCTCGCAATCAGTCCTCCTTCCTCTCCCCTCCCCTTCCTCTCCGCCCCCGACCCCCTGAGCCAGCGACGCACCGAGCGAGACCGTAAACTGCCCGCCCTTGCGGTCGACGTCCTCGAGTATGGGGACGCGCACGACGTGCCGCCTGCTCTTGATATCGCGCTCGATGAGCGTGCGCGCGCCGGATAGCGCGCTCGTCGCCCCCAGCGTTTGGAGCTCGAGCGTCCACGGTCCGGAGCCCTGTTCCGCGCACACAGCATCAGCATTCCTTCTTCCTTCTCCCTTCTTCTCCCTTCTCCCTTCCCTCCATTCCAGCTTCCCCGCCGCCAGCGCGCAGAAGAGAAGCAGCGACAAACGCACCTTCAAATCAATCTCCACCTCCACCTCCCCGCCCTCGCAGCTCCACAGCGTCCTTTTATCGCCACCAGAGGCGAAGCTCGCGCCCGCGGGCGGGTGGACGACCTGCCGGACGGTGACGCCCTTGCCGTCGTCGCCGATGGGGACATGAGCGTAGTTCTTGTCCGAGACGGAGAGGAAGCGGTATTCGTAGGTGCTATGGGATGGGAGAGCGGGCGGGCGAGCGAGTGAGCGGGCAGGCGGGCGAGCGGACGAGTGGCGAGCGGGCGGACGAGTGTGCGAGCGAGAGGACGGGAAAAAGGGCGGGAGGAACGCAGAGAGAGGAGAGGGGGGCGAGGGTGAGTGCGAGGGAAATGGAAGCGCGATGCGGAAGAAGCGGAGGAAGCTGAAGCGCACCCTTCTTTCTCAGGCGTAAGAATGAGCTCGTCCCGCGACGAGCGGATGGACTTGTTGATCTTGCGGGGTTGCTCGCCCTGCACGATCCCACCATCATCAGCATCAAAGCAATCCTTGCTCGATCTCGATCTCGAGGAAGGAGGGGAGCAACGGGAAAAGCTATGGAAGGGAGGATTGGGGTGGGGATGGAGGGAGTGGGAACAGGAGAGCGAGCGAGGGGCGAGTCGAACGAGCTGAGTGCGGTGGATGGGGATGGGGAGGTGGCGGGGATGAGGATGAAGTGGAGAAGAGAGGAGAAACGTACGAGCAACTGCGTCGTATAATGCAGCGTATAAGGCGGCGTGCCACTCAGCGAGAAGAGCGCGTGGATCCCCACGTCGCCCGAGCAGTCGTGGAGCCTGTTCCGACCGCGCCCACCATTCCTCATCAGCATCACTCTCCCCTCCCTCTTAACCCCTTCTCCGTTCCTCTTCCTCTCTCTCCCTCCCTCCAACGACGATAACCCAAGGAGAAACGAAGCCGAACGCACTTGTCAACCTCAACCAGCGCACTAGGTCTCGGCACCCTCCGCACCCCACACACCTCCGTCCCCCTAACCTCCC
>JTLS01001170.1:0-10178 GCA_000826855.1 Basidioascus undulatus | reverse complement strand
AGTCTTGTAGGGTGGGCTTCAGCCCACCATCAACCCACCGAACCGCCCCGGCAGCCCCCCACCGAACGAGACACACCCCATGTTCCTCCTCCATCAACCCCCTCCTGCCCACTACCCACCTCCGCCTCCGCCCGCGCACCCGGTCGCGCACCAGCGGCACGGCGGGGGCCGCCGGGGCGGCCGGGGCGGCCGAGAGGGATTGCGCGGGTTCTGGGGACTGGGTTGAGGGGCGGGGTGCGCCGCGCATGCTTCATTCTATTTTTATTTCGTACGCACATTGCACACAGAGGACAGCACACCATCGCACGGCACTGTATCTCACGCATCCTGCCACTTTGCCCGCTCGCTCGCGGCACGTTAGTCCGCTCGCTCGCATGCAGCTTGAACCTCACTGTGGTCTGCGTGTCTTTTGACCCGGCTGGTTCCTGTTATTGGCGGGTGAGGGGGCTCGGTCGACGAGGGGAGACCCGGTCGATTCACGCAAACGCAGAGGGTCGAAGGCATTGCGGCGTGCCTGTCCCATCTGCCGGGGTAAACAGTACACAGAGGAGTAGAGCCCGCCTTCCGTGAGGGAGAGACCGTCTAACAAAACAAAAATCGGGGCGGCAGCCCAGATAGCTGTGCAGGGAGCTAGGGCTGGAAGAAACACACCAGTGCAACTGGGAAGTGGCGACAAATACAGACTATTCTCGAAGATGGCTGTGGAGGAGAATAAAACAGGGAGAAAGTTGTAGCATTGGAACTCTTGCAGTGCATCTGGCTAGCGGCCTCAAGTACGTGTGGGCTCGCGGGCGGGAGGACCCCGCCGTGGTATACTGTCGGTCCTTCCGGTCCTGAATGTACCATTCACCCCTCGCTCCATTACAATGTATTTTCAAGCACCGGCAGGTTCCATCAGGGGTGTGTACAGGTGTTCGAGGGGATTCGTCGTGGAGCTCGACGCGAGACTGTAAATAAGAAAGCTGATTTCGGAGATGTGCATGCTTCAGTCAATCTGAGAGAGGGACTCAATGGAAATAGCTACTCGCTGAAAAGCAGTTAAGAGAAGTAAATTTGAAGTGGAAGAAGGTGCTCATGCAACCTTCCAGAAGCAAGCTGAGCAGTCGTACGGGTTGCAGTTGCGACAGCCGGCATGATGTCAATACTCAAGAAGACAAGAAGAGTAGAGCGAGGTCAGAACGCGGAAATACAGGAGATGAGGCAGGCTAACAGCATCATGGTAAAGCGCTTGAATGACTTTCAGTCCTCAGCTGTGCAGTGGAATCGTGTACGACATTAGCACAAGAAGAGTCGAAGCTGGACACTCAAGTCAAGGCGACGCATCTTCCTCCCAGCCTGCGGCTATCATCGTCTCCCGCATGTCCGCCAGACTCTCCTTCCGCTGCTCCTCGGTGCCGCTCTCGTGTCCAGGGCGGATGCGAAAGGCGCGGCGTTGCGGCTTCCGACTTCGGACCGTCGCGATGCTCGACGATCGCTTTGCAGTCCTCCAAGCAGGCGACGTCGACCATCAAGTGCCGGCCGGGTATATTCCAGAAGACGCATTTCGAAGAGACCACTTTGTCCATCCAGCAGGATCCAACGAGCGTTTGGCTAGGCATCAATTGGACGGAGCAGCGTGCGAGGCCAGGCACGCAACGCTGGGCGGCGACGATGTGCCACAAGGCTAAAGCACTGCTCGCGGCGACTATGACGCACTCTCCGATTCCATAGCAGCACATCAACTCTGGAACGCTATCCCAGCAATGCCGAGCCTCCTGGAACCTCCGAAGCAGCAGGCCCGTGAACTCGCCTAGCAGGCCAGCTCCGCCCGCTGGGAAATACTCGCCGGCAGGGACGTACTCGATCCCCTGGAGCTGCAGCCCGAGCGCCCGGACAGGCAGAGCGGCTTGCAAGAGGTAGAAGAGCGCCGGGGGGGGAGGGTGGACTCCCAGCAGACGAGAACGAGGCGATCGACGGTCAGGCTGAGCAGGAACGGGCTTCGGCACAGCCTGGACGCGAAGCGCGAGTACTGCCGCGAGTACGCCACTCGCATGCCGAGCCGGTACCACACTCGGCTGACGAGGAGGTGCAGAAGCGAACCTGGGTGTTTGACAAGCTCTACGGGCGACGGGTTGAAGAGGTACTGGAAGGCGGCGAGGAGCACGTCCGGAGCTAACGGTCCTACGGACTTCGTAGGGGAGAGTGGTCAGAAATATTGCTGACTATGAGTCGCATGACGATATGAACGCTGGGTATGCGTACCGACCGTTAATGTTCTGCGATCCGAGCAACAGATGCCCGCCAAGAAGCGTCTGGGTACATGCACCAGCATCGATGTGTGAGTTACGGAACTGTTTGAAGAGAATATAAAAATTCTTCCACATCGTCTCGCTGTCCAGCCAGTTGAAGAGCGCCCATCTTGAGGAGCGGCTTCGGATCCTACCCGACCGCAAGCCCAGCTCGGTAGTCGTCCCAGGCGAGACCACTGCGGATGGACACGTACATTCCGGTAGCCAGGGCCTCATCGCGCACAGTGTGAAAGAGATCAAGAAGATGTTCTAGAGGCATTCAAAGGTGTGGCCGATGCCGGACGAGCCAGTGGCAGCGTATCAGATCGTGTACACGATCAGACCCAGCATGATGCCGAGCCGAAAGTAGGCAAGGTAGTGGGGGCCTGATGCTAGCCAAGGGATGAAGAGGTCGAAGAAAGAGGCTCTCCAACGCGCCATGAGGCGTAGATACCAGTCCAGGCGTAGTAACCAGGCTTTTAAAGACATGGCGAGGTGTAGGCGTGTTTGCTGGGGAAGGAAGCGTGGTGGGCGAAGTGGATGAAGGAGGGGCGAAGGGACGACAGTCGAGGGGTAAAATTTGCGACTTAAACTCGCGGAGTAGCCGAAATCGCACGCGCAACCCAAGGATAGCCGCCACTGCCGTCGAGGTCAGGAATGGCGCAAGAAAACAGACCGATATCGGGGTCCCCCGTTGATCCACGCAGTTTGAGACCTGTGAGGTTCGCATGATATAGGACCTTTGTTATTAAGTTCCAGTCCAAGGGCATTTCATCTGAACGGTCCTGTTCTACTGACAAGCCAAGAGCATATCATCAGCCGTCATAGAGCGCGGAAGTGTCCTGAGGACGTCTACCTTGTTGAGTCCCGGGATACTTGCCTGTATGTATTCTTTGACATTTCCCGGATACAGAACGCCGCACACAGTGCTGCTGCGTGAGAGGACGAACTTGCTGGCTGCACTGCTGGAGAGGGAGGTTGGACGGCTGTTGCTGGTCTAGCCCTCTTGAAGCCTGATTTAAAGAAGGATCGACTATATCAAAACCTCCTAGACTGGCGATAAGTTCATTGGATTTTATGGAAGCTCATGCTTTTCGACTTCAAGCTTGTCGCGTGTCGGTTGCCCGTGTGTTGCTCGCAACGCACTCGGCTGCCGTTCCATCAACGCCGGTGGGCCATTGCGAAGCATACATCACCGGCAAGAGTAGGATATTCCCAAAGATAGTCCAAGTATGGGATGGTCTCCAGTTTGTCCAGGGCCAGCGCAGCCCGGTCTGAGGCACTCGAATGAAGTGCCCGTCCCTCCGACTCTCGTAGGATTGACAGCCAGAAGCAGATTTTATGATCCCGAATTAAGCCCTTAAAACTTGTAGGAAAGGTTTGGATTATATCAACGGCCGAAATCAGACGAAGGCAGATACACAATAACGCCGAATGTCTTCTTGTGGACGACACCGTCCTGGCTTGTCAAGCTGCCGATGCATACCTCTGACGGACTGTTTTCTTTTCTTGAACATCCTTTTGATTTGGATCGCATTATTGTATTCCATCGATTGTGAACCAGGACAGTACGGTATCTTCCGCTCTGCGATTGCCAGCCCATCTTCGCAGCTTGGCCGGTCGAGCCGCCGAGCGCGATGCTCACGGCGGACTGCAAGTGCGACTGAATAGACAGTGTAATGAGGAATGAAAACTCTCCAAGGAAGTTTGATGATACGCAGAATCCGCAGGGCTATGTCCCTGACGATTCATACCCATAAGGCATCGACGGCTAACCGGTGGCAACATGGCGACGGTCATTCATACATGCCTGGGCTTTCGTTGCTTAGCAGAACATAACAAAAGAATAAACCCCTTCCGAACAACGGTGTGTGTGTATTTGTGAGTCCTTTTCAGTCCCCCACCACATACGCGCGAAGGACTCACCGGGAACGTCCTCCCGACCACTCAGCTCCTTTCTGTGTCCGCCCCTCGCTCTCCTTCCTGCCCCGCCAGCCCAACGTCTTCTGCTTTACCCCCACTTCCCAGCCACATCTGCACCGTCTGGGCACGCATCCACGCCGCATACGCAGCGCGCGCCGACTGCGGGTCCCAGCCCGATATGCCTGATGGCGGGGGCTGCGCGCGGGACGTGGCACTGAGGCTGGATTCTACTTCGGTCGCTGTGTAGCGGTCTGAAGAGGAAGGCAGGGCGAAGTGTAGCCCGAGAGAAGACCCAGTGACGGTGAGGGAGGTGTAATACGGTTCGGAGGTCTGCGAGTAGTTGGACTCCATCGAGCGCCGCGGAGAGGACTGCAGGACGGACGGGAGGAGAACGTCCGTATGGCCTTTGCACCAGAGGGAGTGATTGGACTGCCCGAAGCGGACTGTGCCGTGGCGAGTGCGCGACGGGGGTTCTGGGTCATAATACAGTCTTGCGACGAGCAGGTCGCCGGATCTCGACGTGGTTGAGATGATAGTGTGTAAGGAGTGAGTCGCCCGCTTCCTCATGAAATAGTCTTGTCGTTCCAAAAGACTGGGAAAGCAGGCGACTGTGCCATGTCCTCATGGCTTTCAGGCGTGCCTCTCTCGATCATTCACGGGACGACGCGCTGAGAAACGCAAAACGCCACCGGGCGGGCCGTCGCGTTTGCCTTTCGTCTGTCGCCTGTATAATTTCGCTACTCAAAGCTACTCGGCTCCACCGCAAGAGAAGTTCTGATTGAATGCGCTGCGCGACGCGCGGGTTCCGTTGAAGGCTCAAGTTCAATTCGCGAGTAAGTGCCTAAGGGTCATCATTCTTGGACTTTGAGCTTCTCTATCTCTCCCGGTACAGCGCATCGGTAGTGTGGAGAAAGAGGTCTCTTATCTTGGTTGGAGCTTGCTGGGTTTTCCATGGAACTGGAGTGAAGGCGGGGTGCGGGAGGGCTAGCTAAGACGTGGCGACTGTGGCGCTGTGGACAAGCCAATCTTCGGTTACAATCAGGTCGACAGGGCAGCACAACCTGACACGAGAACTGTGACTGGAGGCGGTGATGAGCTGCTCCTTGAGCTGTTTACCTTCTTTCAACATCCTCTGGGTTATCATCCTGATCCCGATCAAGGGACCATGGCAGAAGCGCAGTTCAAATTCAACGCCTGTCAGGCCCAATCTCTCCCTCACTACTCGTCAACCCAGGCCAGGCACACTCCAGTTCTATTCATCACCAAGAAGGTACACCGACCGCATGGCAAACGGACATGCACGGCCCCATAAGGACGCGTCCAGATGCCAATATTGTTGCAGTGTCCCGCGACAACACTGCATCAACGCCCGCCCGGTGTTTCAGATTCGACCTCGACCTCATCCACGATGTCCGCCTTCACGAGGGTGTCTATGCCCAACTGGCCTCAGTTGCCATTAGCAGCACAGGAAAGTCCCTGTTTGAACCGTCTGCCCCGCTACCTACTGCAAGCTGTTTACATCTTGAGGCATGTTCCTGCTATCGACCGTCCAGGCCGTGCCACGGGCAGACCACATTGCACCGGCTTCATCCAACGCATCGCGGTCTTATTACACTACACTGGGGGTGCACTTACCCCATCAGGGAGCCTTAAAAAAAAAGCTCCATGTTTCCGCTGTCCCCTTCGGTTGAGGTGCCTGAGGACAGTCGCAGGCCATATTCAGCTACAATCTGCATAAAATTCAAGGTGCAGAATGCTGAAGCATTCTAATTTCGAAATACTTTTTCATTTTAAAAGAGTACAGGCCACAGACTTAAGAGTGGTTCTGAGCTCTTCCCTAATAGTATATTATTGGCAGAAGGTCCAGCCTTCCTATGACCAGATGGCCGAGTGGTTAAGGCGACAGACTAGAACGTGTTCTATTATCTGTTGGGCTCTGCCCGCGTAGGTTCAAATCCTGCTCTGGTCGCATCTTTGTCATCTTCTTTTTGTTGTCCCTGTGACAGCTGTGCAGCCATCCTTTGCATCCCTGTTCTTTTTCCTTGTCTTCGAAATTGCACCTCCCCGTAACAACGGATTCAAGGGTGTCCGGATGCGTACAACTAGCTGTGTCTCAGCTAAAAGGTGCAACGCTTCGGCCGGTGTGCACGCAGCGGGCGTGTTTCCGGCGAAACAATGGCTGCGGGACTGTTGTCGCACCGATGCCCCCTTACATACGAAACTTCAGTGGCTTAAAGGAATGCAGGCGTTTCTGAACTCCCATCCCTCCTTCACTCTCTTTCCCTCTCATTGGGGCACTATGCGGAAGCCGAGTTGCCTCCGAACTGCACGCCACCCATTCTGGGGGATCTGCTCCATCGTCCTGGGAGCCATCACGTTAGCCAGCTTCTGCATCTGGATCGCGCCGCTTCTCCCCCGGGCAGCCTCCGGCAGGTGGCGCGCGTCTTCGATCGCAGTGTACTGCGTTGGCGTCGTTGTAGGTGGATCCTTGATGTGGTTGGGCTTTTGGCTGCTGGACAGAAGCAGTGCGTTTTCCACAACCTCATTACCCTCATATTCAGTTCTATCCTCGTCTGAGCGATGGGACTGCACTCTCCTGCCTTTCGATAGATACTGCAAAGCGAAAAGGCAAGGGAGAGGTCCGAGCTGAGGTCCGTCCAGCTGCTCAGGCAGGACCCAATCCAGTGCGTGGCTTTGAGCATATTAAATTTGGTGAAGATAGGTTGAGGAAAGCATTGTCACCCCAGGAAACTCTGGAGCTCCCCCCCCGCGCAGGGCAGCTCACGAGGGAGGAGGCTGCCGAGGCGGTCTGCATCGATGCGCCGATCCCGACACCGACTTTGCAGCGGCCCCAGCCTGCTATGATTCAGTATCCGGCAGACTACGAGAGGAATGTTGAACTATAAAGATGGAACTGTAAAGGTGGGCATAATGGGCATCGGGAATGCATAGTTGCTCATCTAACTGGTTACTTGTTCACTGCCGTATTCCATTTTCGGTCGGCTACAACTTGACTGACTGAATGAAGCAGGGTTGCGGACCGACTGATATCGTTGAAGAAAGGTGATTTATGAACACAAAGGACTAACTTCATGCAAGCTAGTGACCTGAGGACTCGTGGAGGCAGACTGAAGCACGTACCCGTTTCGGTGGAGTCGATACACCAGGCTGCATAAAGAATTCTAGCCTTAAGACTTGTAGTGCTACACCACATTTCTATTAAATCGTTTTTGAAATATAAAAAGAAGTTGACACAGTAAGCATAGGGAGATGCGACGCTGCGCAGTCTTTCCATGTACACCAGAAGAGGTACCACTCACCCCACATCTCCAAGACTGCTGAACAAGTCAACCTACTCATCCCGGATTAAATGTAGTTTCTAAACTTTCTAGATAGCACTATGCTAGATTGGAGGGGGTCCACGCTTCGAGCAGCTCGCAACAGCTCCTCAGGCCTCACACCGTGCCCACTACCTCATCGACATGGACCGCTGCCCCCCTTCCTTCCTTATTAACAGATAGTATCATTTCTTATACTGCGCAACAGTCCAAGGTACCACTCACTCGGCCTGACAGCAACCCTTGAAAGCGAAGGATAACGCGGCGCTCCAAACACCTCGTCACAGCCGCTGCGGGCCTGTCAACGCCCGCTAGCAAAGCCAGAAACACCCGCCTTTGCGGCCATGTCCCGTCCGCGAACTCCTTTACCAGCGACACGACCAGCCACTGAACAGATTTTCTAAAGTCCCTTCCACCAGACACAACCGACAGCCACCCACCCAAGACAACCAGCAAAATGTCCATCGGCGTTCTTCACCCCAAGGCGCGTCGCGTTTTCCCGCTCGAACCGCGCTCCGAAGGGGGTCACTGACCCTGTACGTTTCACCAGGTCGGTGACATCGTGAGATCCCTCTTCCCTTCAAACTCTCTTGAATCTGTTCAAGCCCTCACTGAAGTTGTGCAGGTCGAGTACGAGGCCGTGGGCGGCGGCGCGGGCACGACCACCTCGATTACGAAAGTAGCGTCCTTTCCCACCCACTCCCCAAAAAAAAGAGCCTTAGGGAATGACTAAGCGTCTAGACCCCCAGGGACGCATCATCCACGTCTACAAGGGGCCCCACGAGCACAACGGGCAGACGCTGCATGCCACGGCGGACGAGCCGAGCTACGTGAGCGAGAACGAGCACACGCAGAAGGAGTGAATGGTTCAGTTCCTCCTCCGGTCTCGTTCTCTTTGTAGGAGGGCTGAAAGGGATGATCTGCGGCTGGCAGGACGGGTACGTTCAATCGGATTCTTCTTGCTTTTAAGACGTGCAGCCGAAGTTTTTCTCCACAGCGTACAATGGCCAGAACATCCTCCACATCATTGAGCACTCCTCACACAGCCCTCGCGCTTGCCACAAGGGATCTTCTGGCGCCTCCCACAAGTACGAAGCCGGGCAGGTTGTCGAATACAGCCCCATCGGCGGGCACTCGGATGTGCGTCCCTCTTTCACCTTCTTCCACTTTCGAGCTGCGGCTGATTATGGGAGAGAGTGTTACAGGACGGCGCCCGCACCACCGTCGAGATCAAGGCGATCCTCATCGAGCCCACGCAGGTGCACGGGCAGACGATCCACGCGAGCAAGGCCGACGTCCGCTACCTCATCCACAACGCGCACACCGGCAAGGTGACGGGTGCGCATCTTGTCCTCCCCTCCTCTCCCTCCATCCGCTCCCTGACTGGTACAGCTGGCCGTGGGATCAACAGCGTACAAGCCGGAAGTCACCCACCAGGTCGTCAACGAGGGTTGAGCCTGTTCGAGCGGTCGACGCCAGGCAAATAACCGGCTGCCAGAATGTGTACTTGTATTTGTAACGACTGAGAAGACTGAGACGAGCTTGATGAATGAATTATCGACCTTTCCGGGGTTTGAGTGCTTTTTTATACCGTGCTTGTTTCCCGAACATCAGTACTCGTTCTGCTGCTTGCTGTCGATGAATGTGTGCGACGGCAAGGATGGGCGATCATGCGGGCTGCACCAGTTTGATGCTTGAGGACGATGGACCCAGCTGTGCTTCGATATTGTTCTAGAAGATTTGATTTGACCATGCCTTGTCTTATTGAGTAATCCAAAGCCGGAGTGGAAACCTGAGTGAAAGATGAGCTTTTCAAGGCGACTCACGGTTCGCAACCCATCTCACATGAGCCTCGCTCACTCGCTGCACGATGCTGTACTTTTCCAGGTCACTGAGCAAAGATCTTTCTTTCCACAGGAATTTTTTCCAACTCCAAACCAAGCGTTTCGAGCTGGCGTGTCACGAGGGCATGTGCAAGCTTTCGCACCGACGTCACCTCCCTGATCGTCGACAGCTCCAGCTCCAGCGCTGCGCATTCCTGTTCCTCCTCATAGGAAGGCCTTCGCGATCCATACTTGCTTCGACCATCATCAACCTCTGCTGCTCCCTTCTATCAAGTCGCTCACACTGGCAGTGACATACCTCAATCTTGACTTCTTTTCGCGCTTTCGAATCACTCACCACCTCCACTCGGCTGATTTCCCAAAGGCGCGCATCGGGCTTCACGTCGTACCTTTCGCGAGGTCTGAAGGGACTTCTAACGGATATACAAACTCATACAGATCGGTGACATAGTCCGTTCGGCGTCTCCATCGGAGTCCACAGCTTCCGTACGAGTCTAAACGAGCATCCGCGTCTCGCAGGTGGCATACGACGTTATTGGTTCGGGCCTGGGCAAAGAGGACTATGTTGTAACTCGCGGACGGGTCACTCGAATTTTGACCGAGCCCGCGACGGTTAACGGGAGGACTTTCCATGCAACGGAGGGGGAGCCGTTCGTGGTTGTGAGGAACGAGCACACGGGGCATGAGTGCGTGACACCGTCCCGCTGCGCCGACGAGCTGATGCACTGAAGCGCCAGAGCCCCACAGGAGCGGTGCGGCTTCGATACATTTCCTTGTGGGGAGAACGACGAATCTGATGTCCTCTC
>JTLS01000117.1:0-30063 GCA_000826855.1 Basidioascus undulatus | reverse complement strand
GGCGGACGGCAGGGGCGGTGCGAGCGCGGAGAAGGGCGTCGGCGAGTTCTGGCGCGCTGCTGCGGCCGCGTCGCCCGCGGCGGACATGGCGTCGAAGATCGACACCGCCCGTTCGGATGGCGGCTGCTGAGGCTGCGGCTGCTGCTGCTGGCGGAAGAGGCTCGCGAACGTGCTTGTGGTGGGCGGGAGGCGCGGCGGGCCGGAGAACGGGCTCTCGGTGCCCGCTGTGGGTGTGGAGGACACGAGCGCCTTGAGCACTGAGCCCTGCTCGGCTTGCTGGCGGAAGGAGGTCGATGCCGAGAGGGGCGCGGGGCCGGCCGGTGCGGCGGTAGCCTGCGGAGCGGGGGAGGGCGCGGACCATGCCGGCGGCGCGGAAGGGGCGTTCGAGATAGACGTCCACGACATCTCGACGTCCTCGGTCTGGGGCTCTTTCTCCATCTGCTTTTCCTTCTCCCACTTCGCCTTCGTCTTCCCCGCGCCTTTTTCCTCCGCGCCCACCTCAACATCAGCCTCCACCAGCCGCCGCTGCACCTCCGGCATGCACGCCCAGCACTCGTTGACGAGCGCCGCGCGGCGCACCTGGCCAAGGCCGGACGGGGACGCGTGCGCGGGCGCGCGCGAGAGCTTGACGGCGTCTACGAGGCGCCCGGTCTGGATCGCCCGGACCAGGAGGAGGTCGTGTGCTGCTGCGGCGGACGCGGGCGGGTGCGGGGGAAGGCTGTAGGTGCGCAGAATGGACGCTTCGCGCGCGGAAAGGGGGAGGGGAAGGAGGGATTGCAGTGCTTCGGGACGGGGTCGGGCTAGGTTGCGTGCTCCCTCGTGTTAGAATGCATTAGCGTAAGAGTGGAACAAAGGAAGGTACGCACGAAGCAGACAGTAGTCAAACACCCGCCTGATCAACCGTTCCCGCACATCCTCGGCCCCCTCAAAGTCCTTCACAAACGCCCACGCCTCCCGCACGGAGTGCTCCGCCAGCGCAGCGACCTCGAGCTCGAGCTCTTCGGGGGTGCTCAGGTCGGGTTTGGCGAGGCGTACGTAGGCGAGGAGGTGCTTGGAATCGGAGGACAGGGTTTGGAGGACCTTGAGGGGTGCGGGGGCGAGAGCGGAGGGGAAGAGAGGGAGTGAGAGGTGGATGACCGCGTGCTGCAACCAACACCAACGGGTCAAACGGAGCCCAGGGCGATTCCCCGCCGAGTAGAAGAGCGCACCTCGTAGTCCCCATGGTCCAATCCCCAGAGCGCCTCGGCAGCGCCGACCCACTCCTCGGGCAAGAAGCGCTCGGCTGCCCACTCGCGCTCGCGCCCATTCTCCTCGCGCCGGTCCTGGTTCGGCGGGATGAGGAGGTAGTAGACAACTGCGTCGCGAACGAGCTTGTCTTTCTCGTCCAGCGCGGTCAGGAGCGCGTGCAGGTCTGCCGGACTCGAAGGCGGATAAAGCGTGGCTGCCCGCGAGGAAGGGCTGTTAGCGGTCATGGTAGATGCCTTGGAGCGTTTGGGATGAACTACGCACGGGCGATTCCGAGGGAGGATAGCACATCGTCGATGAAGAGCGTCCCGGAGGGCAGCGCTTGCCGACGGGCCTTGATGGCATCATTTGCTGCTTGGGAGAAGGGGAAGCCCTCAGGCGAGAGATCGAACAGGTTCGTCAGGTCCTACAAGGCACAGGACGTCAGCAAACCATAGAGAGCTCTAGAGTGCAGGAATATAAGATTCACCTGACTGCCAGACGACATGATGGAGAGCCAACTCAGGGTGAACTGCGAGCGAAGCAGGCGATGATGAGGGTCCGTAGTCAAAGAGCAGGCGCGTCCCCTCCGCGTCGAATCTCGCTCGACCGGTTCTTCCCTTCCACCACCATCATCTTCCACTCCCACGCTGACCCCGCTCTTACACTCCATTCAATCGCACAACTGACCATGGCGCCGGCTAAGAAGGGCAACGCGAAGCCTGCGGGCGGGAAGGGCAAGGGCGGAGGGGACTCTGACGCGGGCGCTGTTCGTTGCTCACCCTCTTCGATCGCACCTCGTCGTGTTGGCGCTCATATTTGTGTTGCGTGGTCTAGGGCAAGCTGAAGCCCGCCAACACCGTCAACGTGCGCCGACCCATCCTATCGTCGGGCATAGACCGTACGCCCTTGAGCTGATCGCCTTGCCCTCGCTCTTGCGTGACGACAGGTCCGCCACATCCTTTGTGAGAAGCATTCGCGCGCGGCCGAGGCGCTGGCGAAGATCAAGGCGGGTGAAAGGTTCGACAAAGTTGCGCAGGTACGAGCTACTCGCCTGTGCGGACTTGGAATTGCGCGGGCCACGGACACTGACGGGCGCTCTCAGGAGTACTCGGAGGACAAGGCGAAGGCTGGCGGGTCTCTTGGATGGATGGTACGATTTCTTTCAAACTTAATTATATTACATTCCATTTACGAGCGCTCACATGCTGTCACTCAGGTCCGCGGGTCGATGGTGGTCCGTCTTCCTCCTTCTCTCGACCTTCGCATCTGATCTCACCTCTTCCACTTGTTTAACGCAATTTTCCGCACGCGCAGGGGCCGTTCCAAGGTTCGTCGTCTCCGCTCTCACAGGCTCATTCGAAGTCTACTGACGTACTTGAGACCTCTTCCATTCCTCCGAGCAGAGGCCGCCTTCGCCCTCCCTCCATCAACAGTCGACAAGCCGATCATGTCGGACCTTGTAAAGACGCAGTTTGGCTATCATCTTATAATGATTGAAGGACGCAAGTGATTTAGTGGGCTTTGGGGGGATGCGGGGTGAGGGTGATACACTGAAGTTTGCATGATGCCCTGCGTTGCTTGTCGGCGAGCAAGGGTCCATGTAGCCGGAAGGCGCCTTGCTCTGCGTGGGTCGGGTATCACTCATCCCGTCTGGAGGCCCTTCAAGTGAGTCCCTTGTAAAAGCGCACCTGAAGCGTCGCCTACAGCAAGTCGATCGCTCGCTTGCAGCCCCTGAACCACTTCACTGTTTGTCTCTGACCCCATGGTTTCTACACGTTGGACGGAGGACGCGGCGCAACGTGACACTTTCTATTGAATAAGTCTAAAATATTAATATGGTAGTATGGAAACCGCCGGGACTGCACCTGCTCGCCGGCGAGGTTATCCTGGCTGCTCTTTTCGCTGCCGTACTGGGCCGCAGAAAAATACTTGTGAACCATTAGACATACAAGGTGTCATTCCAAGAAAAAAAAGACCGTCAAGATACTAACGACCTACATTCCGCTGTTGTCAGCCATCATGCAAGCCCATTTGCGAGTTTTTTGAAGGGCCCACCGACGAGTCGCAGGTTAACTTCTTACCATCATCACCTTCTCGGCCGTATCGTTCCTCGACCAACTCCTCTATTCCAGATCGGTTCAGTACCTCAAGTACCCTCAATTCACTGGACTACCCTTGATCTTCGGACCTTCGGACCTTTCGCCTCTAGAAGCTGCACTTGCGCTCCATCGTATCCGTGCACCAGACTCCCCAGCATGTCCGCCAGCTCAACCTCCGCCTTGGTAAGCATCGTTTCTCCAGTAATCCTGTCCAACCGTGACCTGTCCACCCTGCACATCCTCCAGCTCATTCTTCCGACCGAGCTCAAGCACCACATCCTCTCTCTCGCAGTCCTCTCGCTCTCTCAGCGCGAGCGTCTCGCGCTGTGCCTCGTCTGGCGCGACTTCGCTGCCCCCAGCGCAGCCATCTACTCGATCGTCAAGCTCGGTCCGTCGAACATCGAACCCTTCATTGCCTTCTTGAAGTCGAACCGCAGCGTGGGGAACTACGTCTCGACTCTGCACGTGCGCGGCAACGGCCCGTTCAAGGAGCTTCTCCCGCTCTGCTCGACGGTGGACCACCTCTTCATCAAGCTCGAGCTCGAAGAGGAGAATGGCCAGACCATTGATCCCCGGAATGATTTGCCTGAGATACTCGCGCACGTTAACCCCATCACGTACGCGATCCACCCGGCGGAGGATTTCCACCTCATGGCAGCCCTCACGGGCTCGCTTCTCTATGGGAAAAATAGAACCGCTGTCGTGGACGCGCCTCCGCTCTGCTGAATTTGGGTTTTGGACGTGCGACGACAACCACCTCGCTCCAGGCATGTTACAGCTTCCGTCCTTGCACTCGCTCGTCCTGCAGATTATAGCTACGTGGTCTTCGCTTGGCGACAGCGATGGCCCGGCCGAAGGCTTTCCATCGAAGGCGGCGGTCTCGCAGTGGATTAACCTTGAGAAAGTTGAGGTGTGGGTTTGTCCGATTAATACGTGGGCCGGCTTGGTCGAAAGTGCAGCGCAAAGATGGAGGGACTTGCCTGGGTGAAGGGAGTGGTGAGGACACACCTGGGCTGGTTCTGGGAGTAGGACGAGGAATACGACGAGGGCGGGGACGAAGAGCACGACTTGGACGAGTACGAGGATGAGGACGAAGATGGTGATGGCGCAGCGTCACAATACGCAGCCTGTTTCGATGGACTTTCCGTTTGCACAAAGCTCGTTCGACCGACCGAGCCCGATTCATCTAATTGCGCTTTTTTCGATCCCGTGGAAAGATCATGGAGTTTTCGTTCTGTGGGAATAATGCATTTCATGAAGGGACGGCAAGGCGACGAACAAGCATGCTGCGTAGCGTCTCGTAACAGCAGACTTTCATGGACGGGAACAGCGTTCGCTTTGATAGCTTTGAAATGTGAGTCTATCAGAAGCGATCTTCCTCCTGCCGTGCAGACAAGTCTTTCAGCTTAGGGTCCGAGTCATGAACGTGCTTGTGCTTCACCTATAGACAGCAGGATGTTTCTTTCATGACAAGGTTCCAAAAATGAATTAAAAAGTCCTTATCAAGTCTGTGAAGGTCACAGGGTAGAGACCGCGTTCATTGTCGGTTGTCCCATCGTCTGGCACTGCAGACATGGCGTTAGCTGCTAATGTGAGGACCTTCAGAAACGTGGGGCGTGTTGAAGAGGATCACGGCGGTATAAAAAGATTTTCTATGAAGGTTTCAGCATAAGCCTGGGTTAGGAACCCTGAAGTAAAACCACGCAACACTTCTAGCTCGCCCGAGATGGTGAGCCTGGCACCACGCCTTACCCTAAAATCAGTATTTCTTTCTACATTACAAGCTTGCAAAAATCCCGGGACTTTAAACTTTCTCCGAACCTGCTCCGGGTGTCCAATGAGCAGTGCGTCGTTGCGGGTTTGCAACGCTCACCTCCTCCAATGTTCGCACCTTAGCTGTTCCCACAAGGAGATACTAATCAGGTAATTACGGATTTGAATGATACATTTTAGAACAAAATCTTGGGAACCCGGTCGGTGGACAAAGGTTCCAGGAAGACGAAGCTGATGCAGTGCAAGTGTCTACGCCCCTGTCCCGTCCTTTCACTAGGCGCCGAACATATCCAAGCTCAGGGAAATTTTAGGTTGATGTATTTCAACAAGAATCCCCGGGAGGAACTTCCGGTGCACACCATGAAGACTGCAGAAGGAGCTCCATCTGTGCAAATGGAACTATCAGTTTAAGCTTCGGGCAGCCTTTCTCACTGGGTGCATGTGATTCATTCCCAAAAGGCGAGTGAGTACTCAGTAAAGTGGCCATTTGGGCTATATATCCAGGATGTGCTGTGCCTGTGGACGGGGAACGGCTAAGGGCCGCCGCGTGCACGCCGCTCGACTCCATGTGTACGTGTGCAGCTTGCCCCCTCACCATCATCTTGCCTTTCACCTGTTACAGCTCCTACAGAGCCTCTTCTCCTCCTCCGCGGACCTGAGAAAGTGCAACGAGGACGTGTATGGCCCCCTGTCCTACGTGACCGTAGTCCCGGGGCCGGCTGAGGCCCCGGCCAAGGCCACCGGGAGCGCGCGCCCTCCCGACTTCCTCCATAGGGTGGGGCTTTGTCATAGGGACACCCGGTGCGGGTGGAGGAGGTTGCGGTGGGGCCTGAGGTTCGAGATTAAGTACTATGTGCCCCAGTTAACCATGAGTGGCCTACGCTAGGGGCCGAGACCCCGTGGCCTAAGGTGCGCAAGATAGCTCCCTGGTACCACCTCATGGAATCCGCCGTCCACACCGGGGCATGGAGGCACGTGGAGATAGGCTGGGATAAGGCCTCCAAAGACCTATTCCCCTCGGACCTGCTTGTGGTCTCAGCCAGGGCCACGATCGAGGCCCTCGTAGCGGTGGCGATGTGCGAGGGTGTGTCTTGTCTCCGGCTGGACCCTACACGGGGAGAGGTACTACTTGACGGCAACTCCAGCATGGAGTCCGCCAAGCATCCCACCATGGGGACGCTGGTCCGCTACCGCAACGCCGCTGGGCTACGGAGCGGTGGAGCCCGTCTAGCGCGTTTATGCGTGGTACCCGCCTGGAGGACGACTGGGAGCAGGTGAGGAGGGACACGCCAGAAGAGATTCTCAGCCGCCCATGGGAGCTCCTAGGCTGCTGGGACACTCTGGTCCCAGGGGGTGAGGCGGGCCCGGCTTTGGTGCCACACACGACCCTCCTCGGGGGCGTCTGCATGGGCATCCCGTTCACCTCGCTCAGCACCGTCACCGGGGACTGCAAGCTCCGCGACGCCGGCGACATAGAGGCGGGGGAGCCTGCGGACTGGGTCTCTGCGTTTCTGTGCCTGGTGAGAGCGTCCCGCGCGCGTCCCGGCTGGGGGACTGGTGACGCCGTGCTTGGCCATAAAGTCCAGTCGGAACTTGGCTATCTTCCTCCTCTTCCACACGGTATTCCAGAGCCCGTTGAAGATGTCAAGGATCAGCCGCTCCGCGACCGGGTCCCTGCGTGGGAGGAGCCTCATGGCTGCTTGCTTAAACACGACGTGGCACTCGTAGCTGGTGCGGTGGAGCCCCAGCATGGTGTCAACTACTGTCCACTCGAAGAGGAAGGGTTGGAAGCCCGCGAGGTCCCAATATATGATGGAGACTACCGCACCGTTCTTCGCCATCAACCAGCTGTCCTTCAGTCCCCAACATATCCAAACCCTTAAAGTTCTCGCCAGGCCTGATCATGTCCACCGTCCCACACCTCTCCCTTCTTCCATACGACGTCCTGGTCCTCATCCGCAACTAACTTGACATCCTTGCGAGCTGCGTCGCCCTCTCGCAGACGTGTATGCGCCTGCCCGCGCTCATCGACGAGCCCTCTCTCTCTTCCAAGCTTCATACGCTGGGCCTCGGGGCTCCGCTTCTCTTCCATAACGTGCGCACGGCCGCAGCGGGCGTCGGCAAGCAGTGGTGCGGCGGTAGCGCTGTGTGCGAGGTGTGCAAGATGCGCGATCCTCTCAGTCCGTTTGTTTCGCCTGATTCTGATCATTTCAAAGTCAAATTGACGGGTAGCTTGTATCCATGGATAGAGGGCATGGCGCTCACGTCCGTTCTCGTTTCTTCCGCGAGCCCTGCTGCCCAGGCCGGCGATCTCAAGGTCGCGCACCAGGTCCACGCGGTGACCCTCCTGTCGACGCATGCGACCCGCGTACTCTCGCCCTCATGCCAAAGTCGAAGCACCTGCTCGACCACACACGCGTCGCCGCGTTCGCCACAGTTCCGACACAGTTCCGCCAGTCCAAAAAGTCGAGATCACCATCGCGCCGCCCGGCCTCAAGAGCCGCGTCCCAGCGTCGTTCAAGAGCACAATTTCGAACCGGACGGGGGTTACCGTGCTCGGTATCTTTAACGGAGTCCAGAAGATGTCCGTCTTATTCATCCTCAGTTTCCAGGCCATATCGTCAGGCACGCTGACGGGTCCTGCCCCACCCTCTTCACACAGGTTTTCCGTCCCAATGTCCGATCAGGACTGCGCCAGGCTTAAGACGTACCTCTATAGCCCTCGCCTGACGAAGAGCACAGCACGGCGTTTGCACTTTATGAACGAGTGTGTCATTAGCTTCATACGCGTGACAGACGAGCTCTGCTGCTGTTTATCCAGCTGACTGACATGCTCGTTCTACAGATGCGTCTATTACGCCGTTCCGAGAGAGCAGGGCCACGTCGAGTTCTGCGTGGCCCCGATTGATGAGCTTATGGCTATGGGAGACCCAGAAGCGATGAGGACTTCTTTGATGAGGAACACAAAGACGAATGGCTCGGGCGTTAAGACGCCGCTTAGCGGTCGCCGCAGCTGCAATAAGTCTTCACGATACTCTCGTCATGCAGTTGGACATCATTGGTCATTGTAGGGCTGCCATGCCACCGTTCGTCGAGGAAAGCCATGGAACACCAACACCGTCTCGGCGCAGCGAAGAAAGATGTGCAAGCCCAAGCGTTGCATAAGTGACCTTGCAATATTCTGATTGACTAGCATGGCACGCATTACAAGATCGCGGATGCCATCATGTCATGCCGGACGACGCCAGCGCTACACCACGATGGAAGGAAAGCCAGATTAGACTGCCGCCGAGTTGCATCGATTTGCGCTGCACTGGTGTACATCAGCATAAACTTGCACGAAACGAACAGAAAAGCACCGGCGGCATGTCCGCGACGGATATACTCAATTCAGAGGCAACACCCAGTCTATGAGCGTGTTGGCACCTTCTCTACAACATCCGTCGGCCTTCCACCCCCGCTCGGCCTGTCTACCTCCTCTACCCCCTTCTCCAGAGATGCCGCTCTTGCAGGCGTCCCCGATTCCGTCACATCACCTACAGGCGAGACGCTTTCCGAAGCGCCCTTGG
Source organism: Basidioascus undulatus (assembly GCA_000826855.1). Taxonomy (NCBI): domain Eukaryota; kingdom Fungi; phylum Basidiomycota; class Geminibasidiomycetes; order Geminibasidiales; family Geminibasidiaceae; genus Basidioascus; species Basidioascus undulatus. The sequence continues at coordinate 21,395 of JTLS01000117.1, read as the reverse complement.
AATCTCCCTCGCCCTTCTCCGGATCCTGGCCCTTCCTTTTGCGGCTGTTGACCCACTCCTTGCCCTGCTGCTTGAGCTCCTTCTCATCCCCTCTCGTCAAAGAGTCTAATCCCAATCCACTTTCTGTCAGTCTTAATGTTCGTACCCACACGACGGAAAAGGAGGACGTACGCTTCTTGATGCACGTTACGCTCAGTATGAACGACGTGCCGACGCATGACACAAAAAACCTGAACAAGTTTCGAATGCCCTCGCAGTATGCCTCGAGAACAGCGTCCCGCTGCGAAGGCGATAGGCTCGAGAGCGTGTGGATCTTTGTCGGATCTGAAGTGATGGAGCGCAGGACTTCGGACGAGAAGGAGAGGGACGAGATCTGCGAGCGGACGGTGTTGTTCATGATGGTAGCTGAGTGCAAGAGGTAAGTAGATGAGCTTCTTGCGGGGAACGAAAGAAGACGCACAGCAAATTGCGAGCGAAATCGCGCCGCCCAACACGCGAATGAAATTACGCCCGCCGGTCGCGACCGCCATCTCATTTCTCGATACAGCTGCTTGCACCGAGATAAGCGTCGTCTAAGAATAGGACATGTCAGCTTCGGGCGTGAAAGACGACGAGAAGCAGACTGCTTGCCTGGAAAGTCTGTCCGGCACCAGTCCCGACCAGGATGCCGAAGCCGACGAGATGCGCCTGAAGGGACCTTGCGACTCAGCGACTCTTCGACCAGGAAAATCAATCGGTACGACACGCACAAGCGGTGTGGATAGCGATACCATGCAGTAGAGCCCCAGGCCGATCGTCCAGATGGCGAACCCGACCATGATGTTGTAGCGGTATTCACCGGTGAAGGAGACGATTTGGCCGGCCAGAAACGAGCAAAGCGCTAGAACAGATCCACACGCGTGAGCCGATCGGACTGCGAACTTCAAAGGGACCTCGCTTACCTTGCATAAACGAGAGCGGAAGGATCAGAAGTCCCGACCGCAACGCGGTGTAGCCTTTCACGACCTGGAGGCAAGTCAATACTGGGGGCCGTCTACGCCAATCAAGCGACGCACTTGGAAGTACTGTAGCCACATGTAAGTCTCAGAAACGAATGAGCGCCAACATAGTCGGAATGCCCACCTGCGGCAAGTAGAAAAGGACTCCGTAGAAGGAGATGCCGGAACCGAGGAAGGTACATAGATAGCTGCCGCATACAGTGACGATGCGGAACAGCGAAACTGAACAGCTCGAATAATGAATAGCTGGACGCGGGTGACAAAAAGCCGAGGGGGTGGACGTACTCGGCAAGATGGGGAGGTGGGCAGCGAACGCCTCGACCAAGACGAAGACCACGAGGATCGCAAGGCCTGAGTTTAGAGTTAGGCCCTGATCGCCATGTGCCCGTCCAATTGATGCATACCTATCAGCAGGGTACAGAGGACCGGAGCCGATGACCAGCTGTACTCGGCGCCACCCCTGAACAGCGAAGGTCAGCGTCTTCGTCGGTCCGATGAGCCCGAAGGGAAGCGGTGACGTGCCAGTTCAAAGCAAGCAGGACGAGCGTCGTCCCGGCCAGGATTAGCGAGCTGCCCATGTAGTCGATCTTCTTGAGCTTCTCAGCGAGGTCGCCGTGGACCTTCTTCAGCGGCAAGAAGAAGATCGCCGCCAAAATGGCGATGCCGGTGAGGGGTAGGTTGATCCTGAAGCACCAGCTGTGGTCCGGCTTCCTCAGTACAGCTTGCCAGCACACGGGGGTGGCTTGGCATACCGCCAGTCTACAGAGGCGAACGCACCGCCCACTAGCGGTCCGACGCTGTTGCCAGTTGCCTGTGTGAGTGAATTGATACGACAATGAGCACTTGCTTGAGTAGTGAGTGAGGTCGCGACAGCTGCGGAGACTTGCGATCGTGAGGGAGATGATTCCTTTTGGGATCCGTATGGTCAGTGCTACTTCATCAAGGTCATGGGAGTTATGCATGCCTACCTTGGTATTTGCCACTGTCGAAGGCGGGCGTCAGTTAGAGGCAAGTTCATTCTCAAGATTGGGGGCTCACGAACCGTTCCCTAAGCGAGACCACATCGGATATGATGATCAAAGACATGGAGAGAATTCCGCCACCGCCGACTCCTGATATAGCCCGGAACATGATCAACTGTGGGGTTGTGGCCAAGCCTTCGTCAGCAGTCTCATCGACGACGATCTCCGGACAACTTGCCTGCGTGATGGTTTGTGAAAGTGCGGCACCCAAAGATCCGAAAAAGAATATCTGCAGAGTACGCTTCAGCCGAACTGTCTCTTATATGAGCAGTCTCGAAACGCATACAGTCAGAGCCGTGATGAGCATGACCTGCGATGGACTGTCAGTGTGCGAGCAATACACCTAGACGGCCAGAAGCGAACGGACCTTCCGACCCATGATGTCCGAGAAACGTCCATACATCGGCTGGAACGCGCATGACTATGTTGCACAGGCTGTCAGTCTTGCTGCACCTTTGCTTCGCCCCGAATTGCGTAACTCACAGTAAGCAGATACACGTTCGCGACCCAACTGCTCTCCTCGCCTGCCCCGAATGCAGACCCGATTGTTGGAAGAGCGGTCTGCGGAAGGCGGCTCAAGATCAGACTGCATGTAAGCTATTGGTTGTTCGCAACGTACAGCCACGATCGCTGTAATGCATGGGAAATGAGCGAGCGAATCTCACGAGTGGAGAAGAAGACACACTCTGATCCAGCATCGCGCAGAACAGAGCGCATGCGAGGCCAATGAAGATGAGCACCACCTGTGTTGAATGTCAGTGCACACTTCACGCAATTCCCATAGCCCCACCTTACTTGTCGCTGAGGGAGGAGATTTGTTTGACTGCCAAGCCTGATTTGAGCAACGACCGAGGCATAAAAAGCGGGCGGACACCAACGCACTCTTGCAATTGCAGCTCCTTCTTCTGCTTCTTTCTCTCGGCCTCCTCCGGTACCTTTTTCCCTTCTCGCCCACCCTTCCCAACTTCCTGAGCCCCTGGACCCTCGGCTGCCAGTCCCGCTTCGGCGGACAAGGGTGTGGGCTGCTCCTGCACGTCCACGCGCGTCCGATCGCTTGATGCCGGGCTTCTTGGGGTAGGCAAGTCGTGCACAAGAGCATGGGGCGACATGGCCCTCAGTGTGATAATGCTCGAGATTGTGACGGTTAAAGATCAAGTGGGCATGTTATCGCTGATGGTCGCGTGGGCACTTGTGCGAGGAGGACGTTTGATCAGAGATTGTCGGGTTCGGCAAGTCGGCTCGCTTCGCTCGGCTCGGTCGCTTCGGGCGATCGGCCGCCGAAAAGCGCAAGCCGCGCATTGCCTCCACATTACATATTTGGATTCTAAACCGCGGTCACTGCTTTTCTAACTCGGAACTAGTACGGTACCTTCTTCCTTCCTCTCCTTCAGCCGGTCCATCTCTTGAAAATGTCCATTCCTCAGCGCAGTCCCAGCCGTCCACGGCCACCTCCGACCACGACAGCTGCGTGTCCGTGACTGCGTGACTGTCCAACCGATTCCGGGGTGTCTGTGCCAAGGTCGCACAGCCCGCCCTCCCTTCTTTCTCTTGGGAGGTACGAGCGAATGTCGGCTGGCAGCTGCTGCTGAGGTGTTCTTGTCGCTCTGACCCTTTCGGCGTTTCCCCCAGCAAGCCCCAGCTGCTGTTGGTTACATCTTCACTTGACATTACTTGCTTACTTACCGCCAGACTGAAAAACTTCCAAGGACTTTCTGACCTAGGGGATCTTGACCGACAGGCCAACTCAACTTCAACTCAACTCAACTCAACTCCACGCACCGAAAGCCAAGTCCGCACCCACTTCCCCCCGTTCTGGACCTCAAGCTCCTCTCCTCTTCCGCCTTTCGCACACCTGTCTCACTGACTTTCAATGGCGCTCATGACTAACTTTCTTGCCAAGCACCGAGGACCCAGCTGGGGTCAGGGGATCAGTGATTCTTCGGCCGTGTGGGCAGTGGCAGGTGAGGGGAGGGGTTTGAAAGGCTTGGGCTTGGCGGATGCCACTGGTCGACTGCTGTTGAGTTGGCCAGAGTCGGAGAGTCGGCGGTTGGGTGGATGGCCGGGACACGTACATGGAAGTAAGTAAGGACTTCAATTTGGGTTGACGTTTGGGGAGCATGGGAGGCTCACTGAAAGAGGTAAAGACAGCGGGCAGTGATGCCAAGGCAGAAATCAAAAGCTCGTGAGCGATGCCATTGTCGGGTGAGCGCGTCGAGGTCATGCACGGAGGTTATGAACAGGTCCACAAGGATTCGAGGTAAAGAATGAAATGAAATGACCTTGACAAAGGACTGCGAAAAGGTTCCCACTGTCCAAACGGCTGAGCAGCCGGTGAACATCGATCTGAGGCTGCTGCATCGGCATCGGGGCGGGCCAACAGTTGCGGAGTCCACACTTGCCCTCAATATGCTGAAGATCTTCATGCCCCCTGAACAAGCCATACAAGCCGGCCCGGCCTCGGAAACGAAGCACCCAACACGCGGCATCGCAAGCCGCTGCGAGCTGCAATTCATCCTGCGTGCAGCAGTCCAGTCCCTCTAACCCTTGCTCTTCCCGCGCGCCTTTCAGCTCCCTTGCCACACCACAGCTGCTCACGCAAACAATTCAGATGCCCAAAAAGAGATCCGCAAGAGAAAGAGAGGAAGAGAAGAGCGCACGAACCTGGTACTCGCGCGTCTAGCTCTCCGTGATCGACGGGTGGACGACGTAGTTAGTCGCGCGGAGCTTGTTTTGCGCTTCGGTCAGGACTTGTTACCCATCATCACCCACGCAGAATGCCAGTTGGGTCGGATCGCAGCCGGAATCGGGATCAGGTCGGGTCGAAAGGAGAATGGAGGGGAAGGGGAGGTGATGGAGTGGGCGGAGTGGGAGAGATGAGAGGGGAGGGGGAGGGACGCACATGAGCGAACGGACTGTACGCGAAGATCGACGCGCTCCCGCCGAGGTACATGTGCAGCGTGTCAACGGTCGAGTACGGCTCGAACTGCGACGCCATGATGAGTCTGCGCAGCGTCCATTTCATCAGTAACACCCACGCGGATACTCGTACCATTTCGTGAAGGTGAGTCACTCTCGCACTTACTGCTTTCAATATACGGCTGACCCATTTTCTTCACCTCTCCCTAGGTCTCGAGGCGACAATATGATGAGGTCGCCGAAATGCCTGAAGGCAAGGCTTTGTTGTTCGCAAACGTCGACGCTGAACACCCTCTGCCCAACCGCGGCCTCTGCGCGCTCCATCGCGCTCTGACGAAGGTCTTGCACGCGAGTAGCGCAGGGGAGATCATCCGGATGCTAAACGACGAGGAGAGCTACGAGCTGCACATGCTGGACGAGGGCGGAATAGCTACGCTTAGCTTGCACCAGCGTCTCCTCGAGCTAGGAGGCATGCCGGACCGCAACGGATGACTTGCTCTTCCCGAACTCCAGAATGTCACGATCGTTACTTGGATTAATGTTATTGGATTGGTGTTCACCTTGATTGCGGTTCACTTGCTTGCGGGTGTTCTCCTTGTTCTCCTGGCTATCGTACTCTTTTTCCGGCAGCTTGTCTAGACATTTCTCCCCGTTACGCGTTATTGCCGTATCTTTTAGCTGTCTTTATTAAGGCTAAATATCAGGCTGCTTCATTCAATAGCCTCTGATATGTCCTTACGCGCCTCTAGTCAGAAAGACCTCAGACTTTCGCCAGTCGTTCCAGAAGGGTATCAAGTGATTTTCGATTCCCTCCCCGGTGACCTCTCCGTCCGACCCCTGCCCAAAATACCCCCACCGCCCCTGGCCCTCAAAGTCGAATCATTTCTACTCCAGCTTCAGCTCGAAATTCCGCACGCAGCCATCGCTACCCGCCACGGCAATCTTGTTCGCGCCCGTCCATGCCGTGCCCGTCACACCGCCCGCAGCGACGTTCTGTGGGCCGGTCCGGATCGGTGTCAGTCGCCTAACTTATATCAACGGCTGCTCCTGAGACGAAGTAAAGAAGCGAAAACAAGGCGAAAAAGACAGGGCAGCTTGCCTTGATAGCGATGTTCTTCGTCGGCTTCTCCACGGAATAGATGTAGACGTGCGTGTCACTGGGAAACGACTGCAGCGTCAGGCAAACGAGGCGAGACGCAATGGACGCAATGGAGCGAAAGTACGCACAGCGAGCCCGTAGCCGCGTACTTCCCGTCCGCGCTCCATGCGATGCTGTGGATACGACCGGTGTGGAAAGTCCATGCGCTAGTCTTGAGCTCCCCCTGGCGCGAGTACAGGATGATCTTGCCGTTAGACTGCCGTTCTCCTCCGTATTAGTACCAAACATCTCGTGCGACGAGCACCCCAGGCAGAAACACACCTCTCCAGCAGCGAGCAGCGACCCGTCCGGCGAGAATGCGAGCGCCGTTACCGTCGAGCGGTTGTTCTCGAGCGTCTTGGACTCCTTCAGCGTCGAGCCGTCGAACGTGTACAGGCGGACCTTCGAGTCCTCCCCGCCTACGGCGACGAGGTCGCCGGACGCGGAGACGGACGCGGCACCGTAGGGGGTCGAGACGGAGGAGAGCTTCTTGCCGCTTTGGAGAATGTCGACGGCAGAGCCGGCGGCGGCGAAGACATGGCCCTTCGGGTCGGCAGAGATGGACTTCGGCAGTGCGGAGGTGGATGCGGTGGCGGTGCTGCATTCCAGCGCATTCATCTCACTGCAGGCAATCGCGATAGATGGAATGGGCGTACCTGAACGACTTCGCACCCACGTCCACCTCCCGCACGGTGTCGTCCAGCCCAGAAGTCGCGACCTTGCCCTTCGCCATCTCCGCGATGCCAGTGACCTGGTTGGTGTGCCCAGCACCCTGAACAGGGGTGCAGTTACCCGTGTCGGCGTCGAACGCGCGGAGTGTGCCGTCGAACGAGCCGGAGAGAAGGGTGGGTGAAGGCTCGGCAGTGTAGGTGAAAGCGGTGATGCCCTTGGGCGGCCCCTGCACATTGTTTACCACTGTGAGAAGCTGTCCTGAGCATTGAAACCCTAGATGACGGCAAGGCGCACATAGATCTTGCGCGACACCTGGTTCGGCACGCGCTCGTCGAGTACGTTCAGCACGCCGTCCAGCCCCAAACTGACGATCTCGCCCTCGTCCGCCGCGCCGCCCGCCCAGACGTTCCCGACCTGCTGAGCACCGACGCCCTCGCCCAGCTCGTACGTCTGCACCACCGAGCGCGCCTCGACGTCCCAGAGCTTGACAGTCCGATCCGCGCTCGAGGTCGCGATGTACCGGCTGTGTGCGACAGGGTTCCTGGTGAGCTAGGCTAGCATCGGTTGGGAGCAAGTAGGAAGATACGCACTTGTCTGGGGACCAGGAGGCGGCCATGATAGATCCGCTGTGGGACGCTGGCAGCTCGGCGATCACATCGCCCGTCTTGCCGTCGTACAGGAAGGCCTTGGCGTCCGAGCCGACGGAAACGAAGAGGTCGCCGTTTGGAGAGAAGCGGACGTCTTGAACGAAGCGGGTGTGGGTTTTCAGAGTCTGTGGGCGGAAGAGGTCTCATTCAGCTTGTTCTGATCAGTCAGGCGGTCAGCTTGGACGCCGGACCTTGTTGAACTTGTACGGAACGCCTGGAGCCCTAGCCAGTCAGATTCTGAATATAAGGGGTTCAATACGGCAGCACGCACCATGGTAGAAGACGAGAGTGTTGTCTGCGGAGTAGTCAGTTCCGGTCGTGTGCAGCGTCCCAGGGCCGAGAGACGCACCATCGCTCGCAGTCACGGCACGGAACGGGCGTTGATGGCGTATTGCGATAGCGTTGATGGGCTACAGTTCATGCTACGTCAGACCATGCGGTCATGGTGCGATATTTAAGTGCGCACCTTGCTGTGGCCGGAAACTTCTCCGACAGTCGAGCCGGAGTCGAACGTGAAGGCGCGACCCATGCTGCAGACCCGGTGTCAGCGGGCACCCAAGAGTAGTCAGTAACCCACAACGCACCTCTCGCGACCCTCTCCGACTGCGATGATGCGCTTGGACTCGCCGTCCCAAGCGAGATCGTTGCTGCCAGGGCCGTCCCGTGAGCATTGCGCCCCTTCTGGCTGTTCAAGCCAGCACTTACATTCTCCCGGCCACAACCTTCACCTCATTCTTGAGGATCTACCCTCCCCATTCTTTATCTGAGATAATCCACGTCTTCCTCATTAAGAAGATGAGCGCACCTGCTCTTCGCCCGCCAGGTCCCAGATGCGCACAGTGCCCGCCTCGTCTGCCGACGCGCAATAGTAGCCAGAGGGAGAGATGCGCGCGACAGTAGCCGGCTTGACGTGCTCTTGGTACGTCACCGAGTTGGCAGGGTTCTGTGTTGTTCAGGTCAGAGGAGCACACAAAGCTCGATCGAGGCTGTGCAGCTGAACTGCGGACCTTGATGTCCCGAATCTGGCATGGAGAGGCTCAGCTGATTTGCCAGAGAGGTGTCTAAAGTGAAATACCCACGATTACGGCCCTCCCATTCGTGTAGACGATCTTCTCACCCTTTGGGTCAAGGCCGAGCTTGGTACTCTGTCCGCGAGTGGTTGCGGGGTTGACAGCGTAGATGGCGCCTGTGCCGGAGGGTCAGCTCGCCCCCATCATAGCGATTTCGGCCGCGAGAGGATGTGCCTTTGGTGTACGCAGCCATGGTGTTGTCTGCTCTAGGATTTAAGTGTAATCTGGTCGCTCTGGTTGAAAGGAGACGGTCAAGGGACAAGGGGCACGGTGCTTCAGCACGCGTCATTCAGGCCAGTATCGCTGGAACACGGCTGGTGCGAGTCGACGCCTGTGAGAGTGCGCGCCAAACACGTCCTCCGTTGTTTCTCCGGTAAAAGCCTATTAGCAAAGACAGAGGATGACCATATAATTCACAACTACAAATGTTGGTATCAAGGATTTGCTTCATTGACTTCGTCCTTCCATTGCGGTAGCAGTCAGTCGGGTTGTTCTTCACTCGGGCCCAGAGCGATGCGATGTGGGTAAGGGCGACAGAGCTACAACAGTATTCGATTAATCTATCTATCAACTTGAGAATTAGAAACACTTGACCGGCTTTGGGCGCTGTTAGGGGATGACTTGACCAAAATTACATCGACTCCATCAAACTGGCACGCAATCCACAGGCTGCAATGTGTTCGCAAAGGACTTCTATCTATGCGGGTGCATTAAAGATGTAAGGTAAGGGATCAATGTCGGATCTTCCAAGTTCAAGAATAATGGTCCGTGTCCTGCTATTATGAATAAAGAGTCCTTCCGCATTTTGCAGACTATTCTTTCCCGAGCCGCCTCCCCGGCTTTGCCTGCTCACTTCGACCACTTCGTAGACTGTTTAAAAAGTATGAAGTGATCTTCACTCTCAGTAACGTGGAAATTCGAAACGTACGAGGGGAAGGTTCCGAGAGCTGGCACCGACGTGGAAGGTGAAGGTGCCCTCGGGGATGTACCACGTCTGGCGCTCGACAGACCAGACCTACAGGGGAACAATATTACGAATCGACTTGAGAAGATCGGACAGGAAAGATGGACTACTTACGCTGAGGTCCTTCCGACGCAGCGGGAAGGACGCAGTCGCACTCCGCCCAGGCTGGAGCTGCTTGAGCTTCTCGAAGCCGCGGAGGATGCGAGGCGGCTGGCCCTCCTCAGGTATGGAGACGTACTGCGGAATGGCAGGTCCCACCGTCACCAGCTTCCCGAGCAGAAATGCCTAATGAGACGTGAGGAGAACAGGGGACGCACGAGCTGGGCCACTTCGCATCCCACTACATCGCCGGTGTTCTGGACCTGCGCAGAAACAGTCGCCAGGACGTCGTAGAGGGAGTTGGACCCATCGAAGCCCTCGAAAGGCTCGGCAGTGTCCTGGATAGCAGCCTCGTCCGTCTTGTACGTCGTGTCGATCGAGATGTCCGAGTACTCGAAGGTGGTGTACGACAGTCCGAAGCCGAACTCTGCGGGGCGATAAGAAGTCTAGAATGATTTAGGTAAGAATTCGAATTTAAATATAAGTATACCGTAGCGAGGAGTAATGTTCTTAGCGTCGAAGTAGCGGTAGTCGATGTACAGCGACTCGGTAAAGTCGCTCTGAGGCGCGTGAACGGGGTCCGTCACGATGGTGCCAGGCTATAAGACAATCAAGAACGTCAAACCCTCGTGCTCAAGAAGTGCAAGCATGGACGGCATGGAGCCTTCGCACCTGGTAGTCCTCGAGCGTCTTGCCCCAAGTGAAAGGCAGCTTGCCCGACGGGCTCACGTCGCCGAAAAGTACGGAAGCAATGGCGTTGCCCGTCTCTTGTCCAGGGAGGAAGGCGGCGATGATAGCAGTCACGTTCTCATGATCGACCCAGGCCTCGACTGAGGAACACCGAGTGAGCACCCGCGTTCGAAAGCGCGCAGTAACTGCTCGGAACTCACTGTCGACCGCACCGGGTATGTGCATGACGACGACGACGTTGAAAGAGTTGGCGGCAGCCTGTTGGAGGCGAGAAAAGGGGGAAATGTCAGCGGTCACTCCTCAGCGGTGCGGTGTTGATGACGCACAGCAGCAACCAGAGCGTCGCCGTCATGGTCCAGCTTGATGTCAGGGCGGTCCCGTCCCTCCGTAGCGTAGTCGTTACTGTAATCGGTGGTATTTGGGCTAACGACCCATTGATTAAGAAGGGCTGCATCCACGCACACGAAGACGATGGTAACATCGGCATCCTGAGCGGCGGTCCCGACGGCGTCGTACGCGGTGCTGAAAGAGGTCCAATGCTGGGTGAGAGACGATTTCTGCAGAATTAACACTGACACAGCACGTACTCATTGAGAACCCAGGTAACCTGGAAGCCAGATTCTCAATCTCCTTGCGTTTCAGACGGCTGGATTGAGGACACTTACCTCGCTACTTAGCGTGATGGCGCGCTGCTGGATCGCATCGCGCGGCGTAACGAGATACGGCGCCAGAGCGGTACCCGAACCGCCACCGACAGTAAGGCTCCCGTTCTGTGGGGCAAAATTAGAACCGCTGGAGCCCCCGACTCTCAGCTGAAACCTTGGACTCACATTGTTCCAGCTCGGGCACTGGTTGAGGTCCGAGCCGCATGCGTTCTGGCCGAGTTCATTCGCGCCGGCGTCGGTACCTGGAAGATTAAGGAAATAATTATCAGCATTTCTGGATACGGCGAGACCAGGTACGCGCCAGCTGAAGGACCTACCGATGACAGCAATGCGCCCAGGAGCCTTCAGCGGGAGTGCACCGTTGGTGTTTTTCAGGAGGGTAGCCGAGTCCTCTCCAATCTTGCGGATCAAGTCGGCAGTATCCTGCTTCCGGACGTTACGGTATCTGTTGGGCGCGTCGTAATAGTCGACCTGGGCGTTCTGTGGTGAGTGGTTGGTTGACTGTGAGCGCGCGCACATCGCCCATTCGGGACACATTACCCACGAATACGACTTTCGGAAGCGGCTTTTCGTCCTGGCCCAGCGCATAGTACGGGATGAGGACGCGCGTCGCAGCGTCTGTCACGCGGTCCTCGGGCACAGATCCGTTGTTGACAGCATCAACGAGGTGCGAGCCCCCTGTACGGCACGTAGGTCAGCAGCTGCGGCATGAAGGTTGTGTACCTTCGTTACTTACAAAACTGGCCGAAAATACCTCCGAAGCCCCAGCCAGGCATGGCCTGTATGCACACGGTCAAACTCTGAAGTTCGCATTAGTTTGCGCTGCAAGGTCAGAAGACGTACGAGGTCGAGGCCGCCGTTGGCCGTGTTCACCTGCGGGTGCTCCAAAGGCATTAATACAAATAGAACGCCTTTATCTGCCTGCAGGGAAACTCACATTGCCCCACATTCCGCCCCAGTCGGACATGACTGTTGCGCGTCGTCAGGTGTAGCACCGAAAGGGAGAGCGTGGACGGTACACTTACTCGACCCTTGGAAGTTGAGCTCGCCCTGGATGTCCAGAATCAAGGATTACTATTATGCAAAAAATATCACTCCATTTACGGTCTCGCATACCTTGAGGAGGTGGTTCTGGGTGTACGCGTTCGCGCACGCGTGGGTCTGATTGACTGTTGCACACACTGATCAGCATGAAACCCGCGATACAGACGAAAGTCTCTGCAAACCTTCGTTGTACGAGCACATGCTAAAATATTCCAAAGGTTAGTGACTCCGAATGCTAACATGAAACAAACGTCGTGCTCACACATGGCCAGTGCCCCCTCGGACAGCCTCGGCAAACGACCACATGTAGAGCTCATGAGTGGCCTTGTTGTCGATGTTGGAAGAGATCCTGCCATATGCAATGGTTCAGCTGGCGCTGAAAACCGAGTACACCATGAAACCACGACGTACGGCAACTGTTCACTCCGGCCAAAGACGCTGTATGCCTCTGTGCTGTTGAATTGATTTCTGAATGAAGACTTGAGTACCGATATATTCAGGGATAAAGGTCATGAAAAGTCCGCTTACCTGAACGTCTCTTGCTACAGCCGCGTTGAAAACTGAGTACGGATATATCCATAGACAAAGAGCAATTGCAGCCTACTGACCTCGTATCCAATGAAGTGCTGTACCGAAAACGATAAGCATCAAGGTAAATGCACAGTCTGTCAAGCTCACTACAGTTTGCGGAGCTTACCTTCGAAGTCGCAGCAACGCCGGCGTCTTGCAAGCCTTTGACGCTGAGGTACGATGCCTCGCCCGTAGCGTAGGGGTCTGCTGCCCAGCCCTTCAGGACATGTCGAATGTCAGTCTTATCAACTCCGCCGATGAGGCGTGTTTTTGCTTGTTTCAAGACACACCTCCCAGTTGCGGCCGTTCCTGCGCTAATGCTCAATTCGAGTTCAGACACTTCCCACCGCCCGGGGCTTACCGGACTGCACGACCCAGCGGTCCTCCTGTAACGGGCGTGAGGGCAACGTGCACTCCCTGCGTCTCTCGTCAGAAAGCTTATGGTGTTGTTCAATCACCGCAGCTTCCAAGGCTCACCTGGTCATAGTACTCCTGTCCCATTTTCAGAGAACGTTGGTAGAACAGGTCGCGATCCCAGGTCGCGGCAGTCGTCAACCCGGCAGGGAATTGAGAGCTACAACAGGCTGTCAGATGGAATGAGAGCTGGACATGGCCGAAGTACGTACGTTCCGTGCACCGGACGAACTCCCGCAGGACCGTCCTCGAGGCAGAGGGATGGGATATTCAAGCGAGGCACCGCACCTGCAGAAGTGCCAACTATTAAGCGCGCGCCGCATTTCCTTCCAAGGACAAAGCATCCAAGGCGCACCGGTGTTTCCAACGCAAGGCCCGTTCTGGCCGGTAATAAAAGTGGCCTTCTCCTCGAGACTCATTTGAGCCACAGCGCTCTTCGCTTTGGCTAGTGCATCCGCCCACGCTTTGCCTCCATTGGTAGGGGCTGTCGAAATCGGATGCAGTCAGCCTTCACCACTCACCACGTTACATCACCGCGAGGTCTCTATAAGAGGGAAGCGGGGAGTGGCTCACGAGCAGGATACAAGTCCGCGCTGTTTGAAGCATCGTCGCGGGCAACAATGGCTGAGTGAGGAAGTGCCGGCCCAGTAGCGAGGGCAGACGCAGCCTCGAAGAAGCTGAGAGAGAGCGCAACGGTAAGGAGAGCTGTGGACCGCATTTCGATGCGGCAAAGAGGGTTGAAGGTAATAATGAGCGTTGAGAATCAAGCCTTTGGTGGAAGGGGATCCAGGCGCAGCAAGTGCTTCCCTCTTTTATAGGCTGTTCGGCTCAACCTCCTCATCGTCATCGTCTAACACAGTCGACAGACTAGCAACATCGGCCCGGTCGCCGACCCGCACCACTCGTTCAAAGTTGTGTGCATTTCACCGGAGGAAGAGAGTACCGCGAATATAGCAGGCGGTGAATTGCGGGCCGGCCAAGCCTCACGAAGAAGTGAAATTGGAAAAGGCAATGCGTCGGAGTGATGAAGATCCGCCAGCAGCTGGACGAACGTCGCTATTTTTTCGGGACGAGCAGCCGGGGCTTCGCGGTGGAGGGGTGAGGCTCCCCGCGGAGCTTTCTCCTTGTTTCTCCCAGGAACCACGTCGAACAAGCGGAGATACTGCGGGGCAACGCGCGATTTGGCGCGATCACGAACGGGTGACGATGCGTAGTGAGACATCGCCCATGCTGTTCAGCGGGCGGGCGAACAGGGTGCGAAGACGTCGGCATTGTGAGGGAGTTCGCCAAGATCACTGCACGTCCATCCTGCAAGCCGGCGGAATCATGGAAAGTATGATTTGAATAGGAACAGCTCCCATGTAGACATTAATTGGATGCGCATCGCAATTCGCCGAGCGGTGACGGCCGGGCAGCAAGAATCCGCACTTCAAGTTCAACCGCAACACCGCTTGTTGCCGCTTGGGCACGTTCTTCCTCTCCGATCCTTCCTCGAAGGTTTGGACAGCCCTTGTGCATTTGGGACACCCGGTTTCAGGTCCACGGATCGAGGTGTTCAGATCCAGCGTCTGCACGCAGGGCCTCTCAGGCTGCAGGCTGCGAGGCCATCAATCCGAAGAAGCCCCAGACTAACTGATTTGCCCGGGGTGGTGATAGAAATAATCATAGTTTCACATCAAATAAAGCTGGTGCAGCTCGAGCTCAGACAACGAAGGCAAATGAAGACCATGGTGTTAGGGGCTGCCACCGGAGCTGTCGACATGATGGGCAATACTGGCTGTCTGCATCAAGCTCGCTGTCGGCCTAGCTATCATGTTCTCTTGAGCCCAACGGTGTTGCGAGTACCTTATCTCAATCGCCCACTACATCCGAGGCTGGAGCAGTATGGATAGCTAGTCCTCTCGAGACCAAAATGTTTTCGAACTGAAACACCAGTTTGGGAGGCCTCTCAACCAGGTGGATTTATAAGCAAGGACAGGGTCCCGAGAGCGCGGCGATTGGCGAGGACATGGCTCACGGAGTAGCACAAACCCGAGAGATCGCTGAAGAACAGTGCGACGAACAACAAAAGCCTAGTGAGTTTCCGGGTAGTTAGAAGTGTGCCGGAAGTTCTGCAAGTGCAGCATTTCAGCAAGAGATAGAGGCATTACAATAAACGATTGCCTAGCTGTGGCCCTCAAGGAACACTAGGCAAGGGGGCGGCGCAAATTTTTGGACTATATACTGACCTGGCCAGCCCGCGCCGCCAACTGCCGCTGGGGACAGCTGAGGCTTACCCCGGCATACGTGATGAGGACGCTTTCATTGTCCAGACACGCAAGATCCATGCAGTTCAGAGGGTCGAAGTAAACATAAGAGTACTAAAATGTCGGTCAAGGCAGTCTTCGCGGCACATGAATGCGGCAAATGAGCAAGAGACATGCATGCCTATCGCCTCCTTGACACGGTTACTTCAACTCCTGCTCCCACAAGCAACCCTCGCGCATGAACACCACATCCTTGACACAGGACAGCTCCGATACCTCGGCGTGGAGCTCGACGCTCTCAGCAACGAGCGGACTCCACGTGTCTTCGGGCCGAGTCCAGAGCTCGACGCTCCAGATTCGCCCAATCAGTGATGATTTCTTCTGAAAGAAACTCCGGCTCTTCATCTTCGTCCTCATCGGGGATCGATGCCCACATGCCCAGAGTGGCCTGAAGTTTCGAGCTCTAGCACGCCCGGGCGTCTTCTCCGACGAAGAACCCGAAGGAAGCGGATAGAAGGCGCGTCCAGCCGGGAGCGTCCATATCGCTGTACAGAGCAGAGGCCATTATCGATGCGGTCAGGATGTCGAGCTCTCCGCCAGGATGGAAAGAATACGAGGGCGGGTCGATATGCGGAAGAGCTTTGGGGAGTTCTTGCCCCGGATCAATGATCTGACCCTCCTCATTCACACCCAAGTGAAGCGCCATCCGGAGATGTTCGACTTTGCTGCAGAGAGGCAGGAGCTCTTTGAACGGGCCGGACCCCTCGACATTGAGCGTCCGGACGAGGTTCCCGGTCTCTCGATGCGACTTGAGGAACTCAATGAACGGTTTGATTTGATCAGGATATAGCTCTACGATCGAGAAAATGAGACGGCTGGAGGCAGCGAAGTCACGGGAGACGGGGCGGAGGGCGAGACGCTCGGGCTGAGAGAGCACAGGCACAGCCAGGGAGACGATGTGGCGCAGGATTTCGAGCGGGAAGATGGATTATGCATAGGGAATGTCAGGGAGCGATCTACGGAGTACTTCGGTGAGGAAACGTGAATACCAGAGCAGTATTGCGCTTGCTTGCGGACATCGCGAGCATGTAACAGGGGTGTTTCGAAGGCAGGGTACGCGTGCCGGCGCGCAGACTCGAATATGACGATCAACGGTCATGATGTAGCTATGACAAGACCTGGAGAATGCTGTCGCGGTAGCCTGATCGAGTATGCGCCAAGGAGTGGGCGGGTAGGAGGTAAGATCCGAGAAGAACGAGGAAAAGAGGCAAGGAATGGAGGTGATGCAATCGGTGTAAGTGCGGTGTCTTTCGGCGACATATCATTTCATACTCCGACGCAGCCCGACGTTTCAACGTGAATACCAAGAGTACGTGTTCGTGCTGGCAACGCGATAATGTTCCCATGTTGGGAGATATCTTTACGACAACGAGAGGAAGCAGACAGCGTTCTTCGAAACGTGCCGGCCCCTTCCCCTAGCGAACACACTCAAATGGGTGCAAGCGCGCGACTGTGAAAGCAAGCGCTTGACCGAGAGTAAACTGACAAATAAAACCCAGAACGAATTGAAATAGCAATATCACCCTTCCGTCGCCAAGCGTCTCAACCGAAGGAACGACCCAAATCATGCAACCGCCAGGAGCTTGGCCACGACGTCGTCGAGCCCCTTTGCGGGGCCACCGACAAAGTGTACCTTGTTGGCAGTCGTGGTTATAACAATGGCTGTCAGGAACGCAAGGTCAGGTCGGCATTAAGAAACAGATATAACTTCATTCGCCGGAAACTGCTTAGTGTTCCGGACCCCGTCGTAGCCTCTCTGCTTATACAGCGCTGCAGATGAGGGTTCAGGTACTGACTTGGTATATTCAATTGGAATCGATTATGCTTCACTTTTCAGACCCTTTCCCTACGTAGACCGCAACATCGAACGCCAATGTCGGCATGCCCAGTAACGAACGTCCGGACGCCTCGACGGGCTTGACGTGGAAACCGGGGCCAAAAACGTCCTCGACGTCGAGACCGACAACTTTCACAGCGGCAGACTGCGCTTTCTGGAGAGAGGAGAGGTGGGCAAAGGCGTCGTGGCACGAGTGTCGGTGCAGTTCCAGAAGGGGCCAGTGTGGTCCGCCGGGAGGCGGCAACTGCAAGCGCGTGAATTTCGGGCCTTGCACCAGCTGTCCAATTGAAAATTTTGAAATCGTCAGTGCTATATGTGCTTCATAATTCCAGGTGTGAATGGACGTACGAAGCCCAAAAGTCAACCACGAGCACCTTCGCGCTCTTCCACCCCTCCGCTTTCCCCCTCACCCACTCCACCCCGCCAATCCAAAAGCGCAGATCCATACTCACGCCCATCATAGGGCTCACTCAGCCCGGCCGGAGGAACGCGAGCTCCATGTGTGTGTAGTCTCTCACGAGCTCCCAGTCAGGGAGGTCGAGCTTCGTCCATGTCGATCTGACCAGGTCGGGGCTGTGGGCGGTCTGGAACTCGGCTGGGAGGGGCGGGGAGCCAATAAGGAGGGATGATGGGGGGGCACGGAGAGAAAGAGGAGACGCAACTAATCGCACGCTCCAAGAGGGCATCATCCCATTTGTCGTCGTACAGGGGAAGGAACACGGGCACTATAGTGGTCTCGTAGGCCTCGAAGACGGCCTTTTCTTCAGGAGTCAAGGAGGTCATCTTGAGGGAGTGGTTTGGGCAAAGGCCGGTACTGCCTGTTGTGTATATGTTTGTTTTCTGAAAGAGGACGGGTGCACATGGGTGCACGCGGTGTCACGGACGACCCGTCAGCATGGCGGCTGTAAGGGGGAGATTGGGGGAATCAATGGGCTAGGTAGCAAGTTCACGTCGATATGTCGTGCGTCAGCTGCGCAACCGCGCAACCGCGCAACCGCATGCGCATGTGCCGCATGGCACATCGGTCTTCCTCCTTATCGAAGCGCGGTGGTAACATGGACCTATGATGGCCCTTCTCCTTTACCTTGATTCTCCGCGTCGCATCGCCATGTTGGTTGCTCCTAATACCACTCAGAAGGCGAGCATTACTTGCCCATCTCGACTACTAGAAGCCAGGGGGAACTGACGGCACATGTGCACATCCCACGTTATGTAGCTCGCAGCCGTTCATGCACCCACTGAGCCCAACGCGGATCGGAATATCTGAGAACGCTGAGGAGCCCAATCCTGTGCGGACCCGAGTCTTTATCCCTGCAATGCGTGGAGCAAGCTGATGTTCTTCAACCCCTGTGCAGGAGGAAGCTGGCAAGATCAACGAGGCGGTGAGTCGTGTTGAGAGCCTAAGCGAAGACGATAGATCTAGGCGCTCAATGGCTGCCAGGGGGCACAGCCTCCTGGTTGGATCTTCAGAGGCGGCGTGTGTAGGTCAAGGGACTCGAGCGATATCTGAAGAAGCGCTGTCAAGGGGGAGGGGGAGGGGGAGGGCAAGTCGGAGGACTCTTACTCGAAGCCCCGTCGCCTCTTGAAACTCATCGAAGGACTGGGCCTATTGCCACTGAGTCGGTACTGAGGGTGCTCGTGGATGAATGCCCAATTCAGGGAGCGTGAACGGCTGCAGGCCTGCTGTGAGGGTTCTTGCAGACGCATACTGTTCTGGGATTTTCCTCGTGTGTATGTGTGTGTGTGTATTAGTTGCGTTGTCTATCGAAGTCATACTCGTAGCGGTTTTCGAACATTTACAGCACAAGAAAGGTGGTCTGTTCGTTTCATCCGTTGTTGTAATTGCAGTGTGTATTGTGTATTGGGACGCATGGCCTTGGCGCAGCTACTGCCGCCCTTGCTCCAGGCAGGTTAGAATTTGCTGACACCAAATTTGGTATGATTGACCTTCGATTCATCAGGCCCGAATATACAAACCAAACCTGTCCGTCCAGCCATGGGCCACTCAACGAGCCGAAGCCACAGGGAGGGCAACAGAAACGCGCAGGCGTGGGAATCGAGGCCAGAAGGTCGCGTCGAGACTCGAGCTCCGCGACTGCCTTTTTTCTTCTCCCTCCTCTCCACACCCATCGGCGCCCACCGCCCAGCATAACTGCGACCACACAGTCCTAAAAAAATTACGCAAGACTAAACATCACTAATTCCTTAATTTCCACTCGCGCGCCTGTACACGGCGCCCAACGCCACGGCGGGCACGCGACGCGTCCTCGACACGTCCTCGTCGTCGAGCGTATTCCACCCAGCGCTGGCCCCGAGACTTTCGCTGAGGAACCTCTGCAGCCATCAGTGCGTCTTCCAGCACTTTTCAATCGCTTCCCCACCCCTAAACGATTACGCCTTATCCGGCAGTGGGTATCTCCGGCCTCCTCCCCTTCCTCCGCTCGATCCACCGCCCGGCGCACCTCCGCGACTACGCGGGGCAGACGCTCGCCGTCGACGCGTACGTCTGGCTCCACCGCGGCGCCTTCTCCTGCGCGCCGGATCTCGTCCTCGGCGTGCCGACCGTCAAGTATGTCGAGTACGCGATGCACCGCGTCCGGATGATGCGCCACTATGGAATCGAGGTCGTCATGGTGTTTGATGGAGGGCGGCTGGAGGCGAAGAAGGGCACGGAGGAGGATCGAAGGAAGTGAGTGCAAGTGGCTCTTATCTTGTTATGGGAAGGTCTGAATGTGGTCACCAGGTCGCGCGACGAGCATCGCGCGCAGGGCCTTGCTCTCCATGCCGAGGGCAAGGCGACCCTCGCTCGCGAGCACTTCACAAAGTGCGTGGATGTCAGTCCAGAGCTCGCTCTCCAGCTCATCAAGGTCTGCCAACCCCCCCTCCTTCCCCGTCTCCAAACGCCCCTCCTGACCAAATCTCTCCCCACAGGCCCTCAAAGCCGAGTCGGTCCGGTACATCGTCGCGCCGTACGAGGCCGACGCGCAGATGGCGTTCCTCGAGCACGCGGGCATGGTCGACGGGATCGTCACTGAGGACTCGGATCTACTCGTCTTCGGTTGCAAGAAGGTGCGCTGCTTGGTCTATCCTTCATGCTTTCGCGCAGACGATACTGAGCGCGTGGCCCGTGTGACGATATCAGGTCCTTTTCAAGATGGACAGCGACGGCGCGTGCGTCGAGATCTGCCGCGACAGGTTCAGCGCTGTCACAGAGACAAGCCTTGTCGGCTGGTCCGACAAGGAGTTCCGCTGGATGGCGATCCTGAGCGGGTGCGACTACCGTACGTCTTCCCATGTGTCTACTTGCAATTCTTTGTGTACTAAGGATCGGTGCGCTGACAATCTTGTGATGTGGCAGTCGACTCGATCCACGGCATGGGCCTCAAAACGGCGCACCGCATGCTGCGCAAGTACAAGACTGTCGAAAAGGTGCGTATGACCTTCAGTCTCCCTCTCATTCCGTTTGCCCCTTCTTTCCTATCTAACAGCCTCCTCTCTTGGCCATTCCAGGTCCTCCAATTCATCCGCCTCGAAGGCCAGCTCGAAGTCCCACAGGGCTACCTTGCGCTCTTCAAGCGCGCCGAGCTCGCTTTCCTGCACCAGCGCGTCTTCGACCCTTCCTCCGCACGCATGGTCTGCCTCACGCCCCTCCCGGACGACTTTGACCCCGCGAACGCGGACTATATCGGCCCGTGCGTTTCCATCCCGCGCTTCTTACCCGCCTTTGATGGGCGCAGCTGAGTTGGGCGGCTTTGGCGGTAGGGAGCTCGACGACGAGGTCGTCCGCGGCATAGCGGAGGGTCGCTTGTGCCCGTGCACGAAGCAGCCCCTCGCAGATATCAACCCCGGCTACGTCCCCAAGGCCGTCGGTATCACGGCGCAGAAGTCGGTCGCGCCCGCTGCGGCGCAGCGCTCTCTGCGCGACTTTTTCCGTCGTGCGTCGTTTCAATAACCTCGTTCTGCATGCGGGGTCAGATCTGATCGTCCTTTCATGAACAGCCTCGCTCTGCGTCCCCAAGCCTATCGCGGCTGTCGCCGGCCCGGTCCGGGGAGCGAGGAAGACGCTGTCCGGCGCGGTGGCGGAAGAGAAGCGGGCGGTTGTCGCAGTCTGCGCTGCAGACCTCGCCGCGTCGCCGTCTCCCCCACCAACGCCCCGGAGAAAGCGGCGGCGGAGCAAGTTCTTCGGGAGCCCTGCTGCTGCTGCCGCTGCCGCCGACAAGGAGAACACGCCTACGCCCACGCCTGGTCCTTCGGACAACGAAGACGAGGGATACCACTCTCCCTCGCCGCTCTCCTCGCGCTCGCTCTCCGGCCTGTCCTCCCCGCCCACCGCCTCCGCCCCG
>JTLS01001169.1:0-10179 GCA_000826855.1 Basidioascus undulatus | reverse complement strand
GGTCAGTCCGAAGGAAGGGAAAGAAGGGCAACGAAGCAGGGAAAGAAAGACGGGAGGGCATGTGTGTGTGTGGTGAACCTAGCGAGAACGAGGCCGGTGAGAGAAAGAGGCGAGGACTGCATGCGCGAGATGAGGTTGATCGAGGCAGAGGGCGGCGGGGCAGAAACAGGAGCAGAGGGAGAGAAGGCGCGGTGAGAAAAGAACGAGCGTCGCATGGTTCCCCCGGGGAGAAGATAAGCGTACAGGCAACCCCTTTCTCCCCGCCCGGTCCCGCCGCTCAGTAGCAGGCCACCTGCACACACACACACCCCACCCGAGACCCCAAGCGCGCAAGAAGGATTCGTGCGCTTAAGCAGCGACCCTAGACCAAACAGACCCCTGTATCAGCATCGTGCTGCTTGCCGGAATGGAGAGAACCACTGGGAAGGAGAGGAGAAAAGGGAGACGCACTTCTTGGCCTGCTTGTGGGCACGGATGGTGGCGAGCTTGTCCTTCTTCTCGGCCTGGCGCTTGGCGACGATCGTCTGGTACTCCGCGACCTGCTCCTTCTGCGCCTCGGTCTTGCGACGCTTGAGGCTGCGGAGGTGGCGGCGGCGCTGGAGGCGCTGGGGGGTGACGAGGCGCTGAATCTTGGGCCTGAACGCGCACGAAGGAGGTCAACAGGGTGTTGAGGGGAGCGGATGAAATGGGTAGTAATGGGACGCACGCCTTGGTGTACGGCTTGGCACCCTCCTTCTTCGGCTGAACCTCGCGACGGATGACGAACTTGCGGACGTCGTCCTCCTTGGAGAGGTTGAAGAAGCGGCGGATCTTGGCTGTTCACACACGTCCAGACGTCCCGTCAGCACAACTGCCCGAGATCGATGCCCTCCATGCGTGAAGAATGAAGGAAGGAGTGGGAAGGGAAGAACGAGAACAGCGACTCACTCGCCCGCTTAGGACCGAGCCTCTTGGGGAGGGTGGTGTCGGTCAGACCGGGGATGTCGGCCTCGCCCTGCTTGACGATGACAAGCGAGAGGACGGCGATGTCGGGGCCGACGATGCAGCCGCGGACGGACTTGCGCTTGCGCTCGCCGGTGCGGCGCGGGCGGTAGCACGAGTGGCCCTCGGACAGGAGCAGGCGCACGCGGTAGGGGAGGAGCACGCCCTGCTTCATCGGGAAGCCCTGCTTGTCGTTGCCGCCCGTGATGCGGAGGATGTAGCCCTTCCACTCGTCGCCGATAGAGTCGGCGGGGACCTCCTGGGACATGCGCTGCAGCCGCCGAAAAAATCACCCAGACCCGTTAGCGTCCGCTTGCCCACCTCTTCTCAGCGCCTCGTCTGCCTGAATGCCTCGATTCTCACCTTCTCGTAGAAGACGCGCACGCGGCGCTCGTCATCGATGTCGATCTGTCCCCGTGCAACCAGCCCACCGTCAGCTCCACCGTCTTCTCGCTGCCCACCCGGCGAGAAGAGCGGACGTACGGTCTTCTGCGCCCCAGTGGCGGGGTTCGCAATGTTCAACTTCATGATCGATTAATGCGACGAGTGAAGAGCTGTCGGAACTGGAGGCGCCAGAAAGGAGGGAGCAGGGTTTCAGCGAGCCGCGCGAGGAAGACGGAGGTGTGCGTGGGCGTGGCTCCAGCTCGCTTGCCCGAACTGCCCAATCCTGTCCCAAACCCATCCTCTCCATCCCGACCCAGCCTGTAGCGCCCCCATCCAGCCTACATCCCACGTCTCCGCAGTCCCAGAGCTGGGAGGAGGCGAACGAGCGCCGGGGCAAGGTCCGCTGGACCGGGCGGACGCCCTGGCTCGCCCATGCTCGCCCAGCGCATCGCGCTCGACGCCGAAAAAGCCCCTACGTCGTGGGAGGTGTCGTGTACGTGTGTGATGTGAAGAGTGTGATGGTAATATTGACCTTGCGAGCTCTTCTTGCGCCTGGCCTCAGAAAAGAAAAGGACAAGTCGCCTTCCTACCCCATTACATTTTCTCGCAGGGCCGCCCGCCGCCTCTTTCCAACCTAACCCAAGTCTGACTGAAACCCACTTGTGCCGGCCCTGAACAAAGAATGCAGTCTGCGTTTCACTCACAACACGCATCGATATCTGAAATTGCCCTCTGTTGGGTATAACAGTATTTAAATACACATATATAGATATCCCTTTTCCTTGGGCGATCGTGACTCATGAGCGCTCGCGACGGCGTGGCCCCGAAGACGCACGATTTGCTCCAGAGCTCATTTCCTCTACACAATCTGGCACGCCCTTCCGTTCATATTGACCGATACCTGATACATCACCATATGATGAGAAACTCGAGAAGAGTAAGGCCTGGCCATTGCGATGCTAGCCGGAGTTGAGACTGCGTGCTCGTGTGACTTGGGCGACTTGAGACTCGCAGCAGCTCCCTCAACCTCAGACTGCCGACATGCGCTCGATCAGAGTCACTGGCAAGCCATATTTACCCATATATTATCTTGTATATTTTGTTTACTTGCTTGAATAAATAGACCTCATGTGTTTGTAATACGTATCAAGAATGTGTGTTAATCAGGTCGAAATTAATCGACGCTCCACCCTCTCGGGACGATCAGGCGCCCGTAACGAATTTTCGAGCCCTCGCGCCTCGAAGTCCCGCGCTCGCGCTCGCTCTCCTCTTTCCCTCAGCAAGCTCGCTCGTCCTTCTCCCCGGTCACCGTCGTACTAACCACTCAGTATGCATATTCCCATCGCCCACCCACCCCCCTTCGCTTCCCTCCCTTCGTGCGTGTGCTAACCCCCACATAGAAATGGGGTAAATCCTTCTTTCCACTCTCCGTAGATTCCGCGACCCGCCAGTCGAGCATCCTGAGGGACCTTTGGGTTTTGAGAGATGCCGGCTGGCGGATGGCCTGGACGGGCAACAGACTGTTCGCTGGGGACTCTGCTGATCCCAAGTCCTTCGGTGCAGTCGCATGCACAACCCCCACAAGGGCATCGGTGCGTCTTGTCTGCTCTTCTCCCTCCTCCCGCACTCAGAGAAGCTGACGAGTCCCGCCTCTCCTTCTCCCTTCTCTTTTCCGTGCTCCTCCTCTTCCCACTCACCAAATTACTTACACTCGCACTTCGATCACTTCGCGCCGTCCAGCCTCCTCGGCGCTCCCCTACCGCCGCACCCCCCCGAGCTGGCTCAAGGCGACGCCCGAGGATGTCAAGGAGCTCATCTGCAAGCTCGCCCGCAAGGGTCTCGCGCCCTCCCAGATCGGTGTCATCCTCCGCGACCAGCACGGCGTCGCCCAGACCCGCTTCGTCACCGGTAACAAGATCCTCCGTATCCTCAAGACCAACGGTGGGTCCCCTCCTTTCCCCCCTTTCCTTTTGCCTTACCTTTCCGCCCTTCCTCGTGTTCGGCATTGGAGTGTGGGACAATTAGGACGGTATTCTGAACGGGTTCGGGTCATTGGACCGTCGGACAACCAGGTCTTGCCCCGGAGATCCCCGAGGACGTCTACAGCCTGATCAAGAAGGCTGTCTCGGTTCGCAAGCACCTCGAGCGCAACCGCAAGGACAAGGATGGCAAGTTCCGCCTCATTCTCATCGAGTCGCGTATCCACCGGTGCGTCCGTTTCACCCCTCGCCCTCGTCTCCCCTACCTCCTAGCTCACCCTGCGCTTGCCTCCTTCGCAGCCTCGTCCGCTACTACAAGACCAAGCAGCAGCTCCCTCCTACTTTCAAGTACGAGAGCGCAACGGCATCCAGGGCGTTTTTTTCCTTTAAAATTGTCCCCTGTCGATACCTTACTTATCGTCACGTCCTCCTGCAGCCCTCGTCGCTTAAGCGTGCCTTGCGCTTGTGGGACCGTTCGACGGTCCGGGCTGTACGATGGAGGTTCTATGTTGAGGCTTGCCGCGTTCATGTGCTTCTATGGTCATCCTCTGCGATTGCTGCTTGTTTCGTTGCTCGTGTGCTTGAGATGTCGGTATGGTGCTTTGGCAGAAAGAGAAGGCTTTGAAGGCAAGTTGCCGCGGCTGTTCCCGACTCGCGTGCTCTGAGGCCGTGGCACAGTCTTGTGTGCCCCCGATCGAATCTACACACCATTGTTAAATGTCGGTGTTTTCAGTCTGCGAAAATCCGCTGCAGATGGGGGACAGCGCAGTGACTGCGGTCAGTGCGTCGAGCACCCTGGGGGTGGGTCCTGCTGTCGGCGAGCCACCTGCGTCGTGACGGTTCGCTTCTCTCGTCACTCTCGCTGCCTTCTCTTTCCGGCTGGCTGCTCGCTGGCCCCCCTCGCCTGCTTCTCCTCCTCCTCCTCCTCCTCCCCGGCGCTGATTTTCAGGCCCATACCCGCTATTCTGCTGTTTGCTCCGTTATCTTATGATCGCGTCGTACGACCATTCACGAGCCCCATCCTGCCCGCCGCCGAATCCGAGTCGCAGTCTACACTTTTCCTCGCCCCCCTCCTCCAGCTCCCCCAGTCTCCCCTCGCCGCCGCTCTGAGACCCAGTGGTGGCTGCCCGCTCGATGTCCTTCAACCCCCATCCGCACGACCACCAAGATGTGCACCGCCCGCGCCTCCCCCTCTACACGACCAGCCTGCCCTTCATCCGGCCCTCGCCCTCCCCCTCCGCCTCATCCACCGCCGTCCTCTTCTCCCCGGCCCCAGACCGCGAGCACAGCCCGGACTCGCCGCTCTACCGCTCGGGCCGGCCGCGCAGCCGCCGCGCCTTCTCCCTCTTCTCCCAGCGCACGACGCTCTTGCGTGCGCTCAGGCGCTACCGCCCGCCGCCGCTCGTGCAGTACGCGCTGGCCCTCCTCGCCCTCGCGGCGCTGGCCTTCGTCTGGCGCTACGAGCTGCACGTCGAGCTCGCGGCGTACCGGCGTGGGTGGATCAAGACCGAGATCCAAGACGTGGCGCCCCTCGGCGGGTGCTTCAGCCCTGCGCGCGTCTCCCCGCTCTACAACATCTCTCTCAACGCCCAGCCAAAGTTCCACGACGTCCAGGCGGGCATTTTGCTCAAGTTTGGCTTCGACTGCTACGGCCTCGCGGGCACGATCCAGCCCCTCCCGCACGAACCCCGGCGGGACACCACGTTCCACATCTACTGGCGCGCGGACTTGCGCGCGCTCGGAGAGCGCGAGGTCGCACTCCTCAACTCGTTCTTTGCGACGCAGGACCTCGCGCATGCGACTCTCATCCTCTGGTCCGATGTCGACCTGAGCGGCGACCCACGCCTCGCACCCTTTTTCGCGAGGTTCCCCGCTAACTTCCGCGCGCGCACGATCGACATCGACGAGCTCGCGAAGGGCACGGCCCTCCAGGGCTCGGCGCTCCGGCGCGTGCGCGACCGCCGCGCGTGGGTCGACGGCGACCTCGTTAGGCTGCTGTTGCTTTGGACGTATGGAGGCGTGTGGGTCGACATGGACACCATTCTCACGCGCGACCTCCAGCCGCTCCTGGAGCACGAGTTTGTCACGCAGTGGGACTGCTACGGTGCGTCCTCTCCGTTTCCTTTCCTCCTCTTGGGTCGGTCGGATCGCAGTCGGGACTCAAACCTTCCCTTCCCCTCCCCCAGACAAGCCCTACTCCCCTCTCAACGGCGCGCTCATGCACTTCCGGCAACACTCGCCGTACATCTGCGAGATGCTGCACATCATCCTCTCCTCCCCTCCCCCGCGGGCGGGGACGACCGAGTGGGGTGCGCTCCTGTACCACAAGACCTACCGCCGCCTCCTGTCCGCCTCGCCGCCGATCGAGCCGTTCAAGATTCTCCCCTACTGCTTCACCGACGGACGCTCGTGTCGGCTCGACAACCGCCTGCCGGACCCATTCGTGCGCGACCCGGCGTACGACGAGCGCCGGTGGGCCGAGCTTCGCGGCCGGCTGGACGCGGTGTTTGCGGTCCATCTGCACGGGCAGTATGGAAGGGAGTTCGCCAAGGGCGGGTGGGTCAGGAGGCTCCTTATGGGGCCACAGGAGAGGAGGGTCGAGGAGGTCGCGGCGTCGGTGGAGAGGAGGGTGGGGTGACGAAGGGAGGATGGAGGGAGGCTTAGATAGACGGACGCTGGCTTGGTTCGCTGGTCGATCTTTCGGTTGCTTTGGGGTCATTTCGTACGTCCGCACGCACGCATCATCGCATACACCTTTCGTTTGATCTCCCGAGCCGCTGTGCTGCGTTGCCGCAAAGGCGTCTTCCAGCCACCCTTCGTTTTTCTTCGCGGGCGCGCTACCACCGTCGGATCCTTCATCGCCGCGAAAGTATATGCAAGCGGTGACAACACGTTGATTCAACCACTCTTTCCGACAGGGCAAGGGAACTGAGGTCAAAGAGGTCGTTGCTCTGCATGGTGTCTGCTGGAACGCCCGGACCTCAAGGAGGGATTGCTCGACGGTCAGGTGAGCTATACCATTTAGTGCATAAAACTCTATGTGATCCTCAAAGACAACCAGTGCTCACCAGCGTAGCGACAACTTGCTGCACGGGCACGCGGTATTCAAGGCCGGCCGTGCGCGCGCCGCCCTTGCCCTTCAACTGTCATCATCCACGGCAGCTAACAACGCCCGCGCTCTTTCGCCCCCACGTCCGCATCGCGAGCTCTCCATCTCAGCCCCATACTAAAAGGCTCTGCGATGTCCACGATGTCTTGCCCTATCAGCACTATCCCGGTCGAGCTGCTCACCTGCATCCTCGAGTTCGCCATCGCCGGCGCCTTGGCTGCGGACAAGCTCCAGTACCTGCTGGTCTGCAAGGAATGGACCGTGAGTTACTCAATTCCGTGACGTTTTCAAGGAACTCGCGAGGCTGACGATGCTTATCTCCAGCCTATCGCCCTCCCGCTGCTCTGCCACTCCATCGGCTTGCACTCGACAGCCACCTGCTCTAAGCTGATCGAGTCTCTGCAACTCGAGAAGAGCAAGGGCATTTACTCTCTTCGAGTATATGTTCGATCGAAACATCTATCGAAGACGCTGCAGGCTTTTCTGAAGCGCTTTTCGAGGCACTCGCCTGAATGCCCATGCTGGAGCGTATCGCCCTTTCCACGTCGTTTCGTCAGTCTATTGCGTTCGATGGCACCCTCAAGCACGCACTTTTCCCGTTCCAGGACACCTCACCTCCCTGTCCGGAATCAGCTTGACAGAGCCTCTGTCCGACGTCCTGCCGTTTTTGAATGCTTTCAAGCACTTGGCCACGCTCGATGTGGCTTTCACGCTTGAAGCAGTCCCGCCCACCGTCTCTCGTCAAGCTTTCCTTGCCACATCTACAACTACTTGCGTACCTTGAATACTGAGGCGTAGCGCACTTCGAGCGAGGTGCTGCGCCACGCGCCTCGCTTCCTTCGTTAATTGAATTGGTCATCGTGGCCACCAAGCCAACTTCGGTAGCGAGCGGAATCTTCGAACAGCTCGGAACCAACCTCAAGGGTCTCGGGATTATTGCTTTGTTCGCGGAGGTGCTAACATCCGATGCGTTGGCTTTCTGTCCGAGGATCGAGTCTTGCTATTGACCACTCGCACCTATGTCGCAGGGGTCCGCTGTTCAACTTGTCGGCATCCTCTGCTTGCCGAGCTCCGCATTTATCTCCGGTTGCAAGTGTGCATCTTTGAGCATCTCGAGGAATTCTTCGGAAATATTGCTCGCGACCAACTGCTACAGCTGTCAATGATTAAGCTGGACGTGGTAGACAGTTTGGATAGCATGACGAGCAGCTTTGAGGTTTGGTACGAGCGTGTCAAGCAGTCTCTGGGGTCCAAGGTCATTTCTGTTTCGTCGTAGTGGCAATGCAATGGGACAGAGCACTCCGTAGGACTGGAGCATCTGGTTGCTGCACATCGCGCCTGTAGTCCTCAGGGGTCCCCGACCCCGCCTACTACGACCACTTCATGCTTCTTTCTAACACCTAGCGCTCCTCCTCCAGTTCGGCATCAGCGGGCGGAGCTGAACCTTCTACACGCCAGGCTAGGCCAGTTTGTTGTCGAGTACGAGACGTGCGTTGCCCTTTCATGTACTGAAAGCCCCCAAAACCGATGCTCACCACTCAGGCTGTTCCATTAGGCTCTACTACCACTCCAAACTCGACTGTCTCTCGGTTACCCTCGTCATTCACCTCCTCCAAGTCGCGCCCGCCGTCCAACGGAGTCTGGGCACTGTGGTCTTTTGTTGTCGAGCGCTGGTGCGGCAAGGTAGCGCATGTGCAAGTCTCATAGCGAGCCCTACACCAAGATCCAGAACTCAGCACTTACCCTCAAGCGCTTGCACGAGGTCGAGCGTACCCATCGCGAGCACTTCTCGTCCTCTCGCAGCATCCCACGTCAACCTCGCGACACCTGCCGCTCTCGCCGTGTAGCTGGTGCCGTTCTTCCTCCGACCAGGCCGCGACGAACTCCGCGCGCGCGCATACCTCCAGTCGTCCTGCCGCTGCGCTCAGATCAAGGCGTTCCAGCTCTTTGTCGAGGAAGAGGATCAGGTGGGCGACCGCATTGCGGTCAGGTCTCCCCGGCGCGAGACAGGCGTGAGCCCATCGCGGGATGCTTCCTGGATCC
The DNA here is from genome assembly GCA_000826855.1 of Basidioascus undulatus. Lineage (NCBI taxonomy): Eukaryota > Fungi > Basidiomycota > Geminibasidiomycetes > Geminibasidiales > Geminibasidiaceae > Basidioascus > Basidioascus undulatus. Next base: position 1,683 of record JTLS01001169.1, on the reverse strand, counting down.
GAGTAAGTTGCTAAATTTTTACCTCGAGCCCTTCTACTTGCTCTGAGCGTTCCGCGGGTTAAAATACCCATCCTCTCATGCAGTACGCCAATGATGCCGAGGAAGCTCTTGGGCAGGTCTCGCGCATTGTAGCTATTGACGATGGGCACGATCTCACGGTCTTCGCTGTAAGTCACGCCTGCGCGGGTCAGGCTCGCGGACAATATTTACGAGAGCATCGGAGCCCCAGCAAAGAAGATCTTTTGTCCTCGTTGGGGAAGGACAGATAAAGCTGCACGTGGAGTTTCCAGCGTACAGCAGCCCATATAGCCGCGCACAGGTCTGGGTTCTTAACCACGTGGTCAACAACCTCGGTTCGGAGTGAACAGTCGTCCCGCCGTCGAACGGCTCGGAGAAAACCGTCGCAGAGCACGCAGTCCAGCCCGGCGCCGATCCAACCGTGAACACTCCGTCACGAAACTATCGTGTATCGGTACAACAAACACTCTTTTCCTTCGGTATCATCCCAACACTAACGCTAAACAATCGGTACAACATGAGTCGTGAGTCCTCGGAAACACCACAGCATAGCTAAACGATCAGAAGGTCCAGTCCGAGATCGCGCGAGACGACCCTAAAGTCCTGCCCGGCCAGATTGCCGTCCTGCCTGCGCCACACCTCGCGCACGATCCGCTCCTGTGCAGGCGGGACGGGACGAGTGTGAACTTCGGGCAAGGGAATGAGCGATGGGGGCAGGGCGGGAACTTACGGTTGAGATCAGGTCCGAGCAATACGAGTCACTGATAACCGCCCATCATCGCGCTCCGTCAGCTTCGGTGAGAGTGTCTGAGCGGAGGGAAAGCACGCACCGAATCGACGCGAACAGGCTCAGCAGCCAGCGGCGGTCCTCGGCGCCCTGGATGTTGACACCGGCGATGATGAACGGCTGCAGGAGCATGATGCCCATCTGCATGGATGTGCTCGCCTCGGCGCAGAGCTCGAGGATTGCGCGGCACCCGCGCTGCACGTCCTCGCTGTCGCGCGGGATGTCGAACACATCGCGGTACATGAACACGAGCATTGTGCGGCGGTAGATGTAGTCTCCGCACTGTCAAGGAACAAGGGGCTAGCACTGATGGATCCAGAGGAGGAAGAGGAAGGAGAGGGGCGCACCTGCACACGCTCGTGCCGCGGGGTGGAGGAGATGCTGCTTTGCAGCACGCGCAGCTCGGTGATCATCGCCAAGGCGTCTTGACGGAGTTGTCGGAAGGCGTCGCGGCTTGACGAGGATGGAAGCGAGCGCAGGACGAGCTCGGCGTCGTCATCCGCGAGCGGGATGGCCTGGCCGAGCTTTGCCTTGCGCGCGTAGAGATGGCAGGCCTGCGAGCACACGACAGTTCTGTCAGCAAATATCCGCATATAGGTCGTTGGAAGGCAGGGCGCACCCGTGCGATCACGTCCAGCCTATTCGAAGAATAACGACCGTGAGCGAGACGTCGAGATGAGCACTAGCGAGATAGCACGCACATAGGCCTCGACATCCCAAACACCCTCTCGAAGCTCTCGTACTCCCACTCCTCGCGGCTGGCGTCCGCCGCGTCGTACCACCACGGCTGCCACGCGCCGAGGAGGCGGGGCGCGTCGCCCGTGCCGAGGCAGCCAAAGACCTCGTGCGCGGCGAGCTCCTCGAGGAAGACCCGGCGC
>JTLS01001168.1:0-10159 GCA_000826855.1 Basidioascus undulatus | reverse complement strand
CTTGGCGGATTAGGAGGGGAGGGAGGAGGTTTGAGGAGGGGAGGGGTTTGCGTGATGAAGATGAAGATGGGGATGGGATGAGACGTGCCCGCTTGCGATGGGCGAAGGCTGAGCGATTGAGTCTAACCCTGACATGCCTCTGTGCATTTTCTGAGGCAAGTAGACCTTACGCATCGTCGCTGACACGCTGACGACGCCCAAGCGGGTGCGCGCTGGGTCGGCGTTGCATCGGATCGCCGCACTGCCGGTGCAGTTCCAAGTTATGTGCCGCGCCCTCTCATCGGTCCTGGGAGATGTTGCTGCCTCTCAAATTATCGTTTTTGGACTCTATGGCACATTGTGCAAAAGGAGTGCCCCAGGGGGGGGTCGAGGGCCGGCAAACTCTCGTGGGAACTGCGCGATATCTGTAACTCGCAGGCTAGCGGACACTCGTACCGTGTTAGCAAAGCACGGCAGTAAACGCCGGCGGGGCAGACCCTCACCCCTGGCAGCAGGCCTCAACAGACTGCACCTCATCCTGCCTAGCAGCCCGCCCCAAAACCAGAGTCTACCCGAGAAACATCCTTTCCCCCCACCACATTTGTACGGGACAACTTCGAGATGGGAAAGCGGAGATCAAGGAGCGTGTGAGGCGGGGGAGAGAAGAGTTGGATGTATTGATAGACACCCATACATCGCTTCGCCATCTACACGAATGACTGCCAACTTTCCATCTCACCCCTCTCGTCATTGTATTGCAGGTGCTTTTCATGTGTTTTGTATGCTCCACACTGGACTGTGAGTGCGGTTCAGACTCGAACTGTTTCCTGGCAAGAAGAGGGACGGGAGCCACCCTGGGCTTCGAGAGCTTAAGCGCAGCTGGTCCATCTGTCTCAATCTCCTCATTCACACCTGACGCCTGTGTACCACAAGCCTACAGCGCCATCAGCACTGGGTGCTCCATGCAACTCTGACTTTGGTGTGCTCGCTGTGCTGTGAGGGGTAGACGCAGTACTGCGTCAGAATCATACACGGCAATGTAGAGGTGCTTCAGTGGGGAGTTCGGGATGTGTGGCGCTATGACATGGAGGTAGGAGACCCCGATGTCGGTTGGTGGTGGATCGAAATTCAAGAGCGGTTGGCAGAGGGATGTGATGTGATGAAGGGGATGATGGGGCTTCTGTGTATGAAGAGGAGGAGCCAGTGTTGGTGCATCTACTTCCCCTGTCATAATGTGTCTATATGTTTAATGACCAAGCGCTCTGATGAGGCTGTCGGTGTTTGAGGGATCCTATGCAAGAGAATTTGGCAGCAGAGGGCGTGGACCGTTGGCATCGGAAGGCAGCAGCTGTCAACGCATGGCATGGCTAGCAGCTCAAACAGCTCATGCTTAGTCTTTCCAGCTGATACCAAATAAAATGGGGATGTTGTTTGCTGCATCTGCGCAGGCGATACTGGAGGCATCGATAGCAAGAGAAAGCTCTAGCTTTTCCACTTTACTGTCGTTGTTCAGGACGCCGGTGTGGCAAGCCCTACTTAAGACCATTGATTTCCTCATTATAGATAAATCTGAATGGAACAACATTGGCTCAGACAATACAGCGCTCGACATAGGATATGCAGTGATTTGTTTGAATGAAACGGTGCTATTCCGGCAGTCGTAGTTTGGCGTTGCGGGGTAAAAAAGCACCTGCCGGCCCTAAACCGGAGTGGCGATAAGGTCATGCCCTCCTTTTGCAGGTTGGCAAACAACTTAGTTTCCGCCCTTTACTGGACCTGCCTGATCAGGCTACTTGTGCCCCAGGCACCTTCCAGAGTGTGCAGCAGGTTGGATGGGTCGCCGGCGCCCCCTGGCCAGCCAAAGGAGTCTGGTCAGGGCATTTTTAGGGGGTATTGCCGCCTATTTTTTTACCTAACCTAAGTCGAGAAAACTGTATATTCTTAATTTTTAAATTCACTTTTCCTATGAAATTTTAATCTGGCGGCGAAGCAACAAGTTGTTGAAGCTGTAGGCAACATGCGAGGAAGTGGTGTCTTGCACTATAAGCCTGCTGAAGGGGAGCATGATGCCATGGAGGGTAAAGAATCAAGGGCATCGTTGCACTGGAAGTTTCACTGCCATGCCCACGATGCATGTCTTGAAGGGAGCTGCAGTGCTGCTTGAGCCTGTCTTGTTGAATCACAGGTCAACTGTAGTGACTTGAAGAGGGGATGTTTCATTCACCCTGGGAGTGACGACGGAGGTGTATCAGAAAAGCAGCCAATGAAGTTGGCAGGTTGAACAAGGCTGCCTTTGCCGTCACAGCACATGACAGCGATAGAGGGAAAAAGCGAAGAGGTGATCGGAATGTAACATCAAATTATATCAAGCCAGAAGAGAACAAATGACCCAAAGCGCATGAACCTTTTTAAGGTGGAAACTGGGTCATCACTCATGCAAGCTGAAGCGTCTGGACCGCTTCTGGATGTCCTCCAGCTCCTGAGCAAATGCGCTCCTGACCGTTGACTTGAAAGCGGCAGCCGGAAGATTTGCAGTGGGCCTGAAATGCGACATTGCCTTTTCCTGTTGAAGTCAGGCGACAGTGTTGAGGATCACCTTGCGGAAGTCCGGTGCGGGCGGTGTCAAAGTCGCTGCCACCGCGGCAGCGGACAAGCGCCTCTTGTGAACTTGCAGAGGTTCTCGTATCTGTCTCCGTGATGGCGAAGGAGGTTACTCCAGAAGACCTGGTACCCAATCTGGCAATTGTTTACAAAAGGGGTATGGGTCAGCTTGGCGGGCAGGAGGACTTCCAATTGGTGCGAAAGCTGCTTGTTCGCCTCAATGGCGACGAGGTAGAGGACGGCGCGTCCGCTAGGGGCTCGGTATCTGCAGGGGAGAGGTCGGTTCTGCCGATGGCGTTGACACCCTTCGCAAGGATAGATGCATACGCACGCTCGATCCAGCCTGGGACGGCCTGCTCGCGAGCAATCACGACCACGGATGTAGGAGCCTCCTCGAGCGCTGCACTTAGGTACTCCTGAATGCATGCGATGGTGTGCTTGCATAGCGCCCGCAGGCGGAACTTGGTTGCGAGGCGGATGACGTTGAAGACCTGAGAGCAGGTGAGGCTGGCTGTCTGTAAAAAGTTGCAGGAGGCCACTATTGGAGGTGGAGATGCGCTCGAGGGCAAGTGGGGGCTGGCGGACCTTACCGATGAAGCCTCGATAAGGGGAGCACGGGAATTTGTTTCACACATCGCTTAGCTTTTCTCTCTTCGCTTCTACTTGCCCCTTTCATCCATCCGCACGCTGCGTACTGAGGTAAGGGGCACCCTTCACACCTTTGCATTCCCGCACCCCGCTTACTGTACTCCTTCTCTTCTTCTAGACGGGACACCTTTTAATAGCTTCGCTGGCTAGGGTTTACATGTATAGTCCGCACTGCGTACTGAGACGGGACATCTTGTAACAGCCACTGTGTCCTGTTAGCCGAAGTAGCTCCTCCAATTCCAGACACTAGCAGAATCCACTTACTCCCCGTAAATCACTGTCAAAAGCTCCTCAAAGGCGCTCGCCTGATGATAGGGTCCGCAAACTTGACCGGGCGCTTGTCGGAGAGGCCCTCTCCGGTGCCGAGCCTCCCGCGGTAGAGGTCTTTGAAGGCCCCGAATGCTCAACCAGGCGGAGGATGGGGACATGCAAGAGCACGTTCTCCACCTGCTCGCCCTCAAAGATCAACAAAGCGCTATTTCGGCTTGCGCCTCCGGCAAGCTCTGAAACTCACGAGGAAGTTGTGGCCGTGATCGAGGTACATGTTCGGGATCGCTGGCTCTTGGGGGAAGACATGATGAACCTGGACGGATCAATATCTTGGAGTGAATTGGAGCGGTGAGCAAGACAAGATGAGGTCGGTTCAGTGTGGACTGAAAGGTGAGGCAAACACCGAACGCAATGAGAACGCTGCAGGCGTTGTTCTTCCATGCCACGTCAGAGCTCCTCGCTGTGCACACGGGGATGCTTATTTCATTGTGAGGTTCCATTATATAATTTCAAAGAGGGAGGTGGACTGAGAGTTAGTGCCTTAAGAAAACACTTTGTGCAGATCACCCACAGCCCCAAAGAACGCAGCGTCCGCTACTTAGCGCCGTCAAACCCCCTGCCTCAGCTTGACTGTTGTAGTTCTTTTAAGCACACGTACCGTTCAGAACTTTATTACCTTGATGTGTCATTGCTGAGCTCTTGTTGTGGCTTCCAGGTAGAAGTCTCCAAAGTATGCGCTATCGACCAACACATCGCTGGAGGCAGCGCACCGTCAACGTCACACGCATCACATTTACACAAAAGTTGTCTAGAAATGCCTGGGAGTTTCCCAAGGGCAACCCTTGTGTATATTGTGTCACCGGCTACGATCCAGAAGGGAGCGGCGGAGACTGTGCGGGCTCGTCTGGAAGTTGCACTTGGTGGTGTCGGTTGCATGCGTGCATACAGCGAGAGACGAGCAGGGCGCGAAACACTCACGAACCACAAAACTATGGACTATGAGACTGTTTGGATGACCATCTCTTGCACGCTCGTGGCGACAATCAGCGGGAAGCAGTCTTTTCGCTTTCCCGTCCGCATCCCGGGCCTTTGGTAGCTTGTTCTTTGATTGCCACATTCGGATCTTGCCTCCATGAGCATATTATCCTTCGTAGTAGTAGATACGACAAAAATATTGGAAGGCCTATTACGTTTGCCTACGCCATTGCCAGTTGACCGGCACTTTCCATCGACAGGGCACAGTGTTACAGAAGGTTAATCTTGCATCTCGTTCCGTCGTCTTCCGCCGTCTTGTGTTTGGTCATCTGATGAGCGACCGCGCCCTTATCTAAAGCCCCCTTACGCATTTTCCTCTCCTTTTTACTTACCACGACCATATTCACCTGCCAGAAGCGGTGTAACCCAAACCACTGAGTGGAGACCAAGAACCGCATCTCACTGCGACAGTCCACACAGTCCACACTGCTGGTGCAAGGTGCAAGCTTGGGCGCAAGCGCAGAGACTATGATAGTATTCCCCGCTTGATGACCAGAAGCGGCGGATTCAAAGCCAAACACGAAAGCAGCAGAGCAGAGACAAACGCCTGCGCCTTACGGGCTGCCACCCGTACTCTGAAGCTCTAACAAACCAGACACCCAAAGATCTGCGGTAGCTACACAGAGTTCTTCTGTAGCTGTAGCAGGGACATTGGGGACACTGGGAATATGCGGAAGGCCATGCAGACTCTGGAACAGAGGAGGGGACAACGGGGGAAGGGGATCATACACAGGGGAGATGGGGAGAGGGGGAGAGCACTGACCAACTTTTTCTTTCTTTTTTCTCTTCCTCGACAGCTGTCCGCAGGGACTGTGAAGTCGGGGTACGGGGTAAGCTGCTTCTCCGGGTCATGCCGAGAGCAGTGCTCACCCCGTACGTCGGCTAACGGCCTAGCCAAATCCCGAAGCCACTCCCCGTGTGGGCTGGGGGACAGTGGTTGTAGGGTCCTCTCGTAGGTTGCTTAATGGGGCTTTGCGGGTAAGAGAGTGCAGGAGCCAGGCTCTCATTTCCTCTTTCAAACACACACACACACACCATCGTTCACGGCTTGCTTCGTGCTCGCTCTCGAGCTATCAACCACGAGCTGTTTCAAATTTACCCTCTTCTCCCTGGTCCGGTCATGTCCAACCCACGTCTCCCGGTCGAGATTCACAAGCTTATCATTGAGGAGGCAGGCGCCCCATGGCACCCGCTCGGCTACGCTCGCGACTCGGCAACCCTTGCCTCGCTCTGCTTGGTTTCGCGCTCTTTCAACGCGGTCACTACGCTCTACGCTTCAGTTAGGCTGTCGGGCAAGGAACCAGATTCAAGCAAGGAAGAGGACCAGCACGGGGGACTCGACCTGAGGCAGGTCACGCAGATCCTTCGCATTGCACAAGTCCGCCCCGACCTCATCGCTCTAGTTGATTCGCTCCCGCTCAATTTCAACGTGTGGGCGGTGCATCTTGCAAGGGAAGAGTTATTCCTCCCGGCAGGGTACCAAAAGGTCCTCAAGCTGCTGTCACAGATGCCCTCTCTCAGGCGCCCCTGCTCGGACCCCAACCTGCTTTCGCGCTGGGGTGTTCATCCGGCGCTCGAGGTGCACGCGAGCCTGTGGCGTAGGATGGATAGGGATCCAGAATTCTCTGAGACTTTGAGGAACATCAAACACCTCGCTGTCCTCTCGCTCGCGACGTCGACTGGCCCCTGCCCATGCCGAGCTTCACACATCTCGCTATGAGAACTTGTACTTATTTCGACCATGAGGATGCCCAGGAGCTCTGTAGGCTTGTAACGCTTTCTCCCACCTTTCAGAAGGTCATATTGGGGTTCAGTCGAGCAAGCTGGCACCCGGCACCGATACGCAAGCTATCAGGGCCAACTTCCTGGATAAAGTCGAAGCACTGCTCCCTCCTCAAACGTTCGCCAAGGTCGTCCTTCTCGTCTTACCGGAATATGAATATGCTGCTTCTAGGCGACCAAGACCCACGCGGTAGCAGGCAGCTGCCAGACTTGCTTTCAGAACTAGGTCTCAGACAATGATTGACATCTGGAGAGGTGCAAAAGCGCAAGAGCAGCTGACTAGAGCATTCGCCGGCAAGAACGACATGGACTCGCTTGTTAGTCGTATTGTGTTCTTGTCCTTGCATCTAAGTTATCTGGATCAGAGATATTTTTGGCCATGTCGTACTCTTTAAGACTTCGCAAGCCAGGCCCCAGGTCGTTTTTACCCTCATTCGGATGAGCAACGCGAAAGCTCTATGTTATCCGTCCTTTGAGGGTGTATGTTATGTAGAATATCACATTCAGTTAAAATTGTTTGTAATAATCCGAAAAGTACCAGCCAGAAGTTATTTCAGCTGGGCGATACGCTGTATTCCGCCACCATTTAATTGACCTCTTGGTTCTCTCAAGTCGCATCCCTCCTTTTCTTCCTTAGAAAGTCGACTGCATAGGGGAAAATAAAAGCACACGTATGTATCATTGTAAGGCGAAATCTGGTCCTTTCTTGTTGGACAAGTAACCCGTGGACGTATTCCGCTGTTTCAGTGACAAGAATGCACTCAGGTTGGCCGACATGTCCCTTCACAAGAAAGTTCCGGGTCCTCGTCGGCGAGGTGGAGTTGTTGGGACGCAAAGAAAGTCTGATTTTGATAGAACCCAGTCTCCGCTCCGAGCCGGAGCCCGAGCACGATGGGCAGGCAGTTGAAGGTTGAAGCGCTGCGCTGGCCGGTGCTCTTTTGCTGTGAGCACACAGAGTCATCGGCCCCCTCTCCCCACTGTGATAATACCAGCTAAAGAAAGTATATCATACAAACAATTTTTTAACATTGACCCAGGCAGACATCTCCTGCCGTGTATGATGCTCGTTTCACGTTGCCATCAGCCCCGGCGGACAAGGACAGCACAGATTACATCCTCTGACTCGGAAGGATGGGGTTTAAAAATTTAGGTGTTGTAGTGGATGGTTCTTGATGTACCTTTTCAGGCTCTCGCAAGGGGAAGACCGTTGCGCATCCCTCCCAGTCCACCACGCCAAACCATGCAGCCCTCGTTAGTGGAGTAGACTTTTCGTGGTCTCTCTGAAGTCGAGAAATTTGCCTCACACTACGGACATAGGTTTCATACTCAAAACGACTGTCTCTCCACGTCTGTACCTAAAGGCTAACCTCTACAGCAGTTCACTACCGAGCGGAAAAGTATTGCCAGGCCGGAAATGTCCCAGTCTTAAAATGAATTTCCTGCCCAAATATTGTATCAAACAGGGTTAGCTACAGTGTACGCACACAGACGCCTGAAGATCTGAGACGTCTTCAAGGGACGCAGCCCCGACAGTGCTTCAAGATGAACTTGCACAGATCCGCACTTCAGATACCCCCCACTTCTTTAACCTTTTAGATAGGCAGAACTGTCGGAAGAGATGTCAAAGGGGTCGAACCATGGGTCGCGAGAGGACCAGACTCCAGAGGCACGGAGCAGCGCTCTTCGAAGTGCGGATTTCTGGCTGCCATATTCAGCCCAGGAACATGAAATATCCATGTGCCCGATCCCATAAACATTCAAAGACCCTTTCAAACTCGTCTCAGAAGGTCTGAGGGACCTTGACGAATTACATTTGTTTGGCATTGCACCGCAGAATTCCGGTTCGCCTGCGCCTTCTCGCTCCTCCCGATTTCCCCTTCGGCATCATCGCAGCCGGAGTCCCGAGTCTGTTAGACTGCTCACCGCCCACGACTGCCATTCGATCGCTCCTCTGAGAGCTCCTTGTCCTCAACCGCCATGCGCCCCGCCGCCGTACCCCTCCTCCGCTCCTCCCGCACCATGGCCCCGCCCTCCTCCAGGCTCAACATGCTCGCCAAGCAACTCTCGACCACCGCGCCCTCCCAGAAGAGCACCAAGGAGCTCCTGGGCGAGACGCAGAACTCCGTGCGTCCACGCCGAGCTCACACAGGAAGAGAGAGGGAGGGAGGATGGGTGCTGATGCGGGGCTAGGTGGATCGTGAACAACAGGCCCCCGTACTCTTTACCGAGAATGTCGGGCTCCGGACGTTCACTCTCAACCGGCCAAAGGCCCTTAACGCCTTGGACGGGGAGATGATTGACCTCATCAAGCCCAAGCTTGAGGTGTGCTTGTCATAATCAATCGACTGAGCCGCCGAGCTGAAGGAGTACGGGGGATCCTTCAACAGGCCTGGGAGAAATCGCCCAGCACGAGCGTCATCGTCTCTGCCGGAGCTGGGAAGGCCTACTGCGCTGGGGGAGACGTCAAGGGTGCGTCTGAGCATTTCGTTTTGCTTGCGAATTTGCGTGTGGGTGTGCTGAAGAACATGTCGACGCGCAACAGCCATCGCCGTCAAGGACGACCCTTCCTTCGGCACCAACTACTTCCGGAACGAGTTCGAGCTTGACTACCAGCTCTCCACGCTCGAGAAGCCCTACGTCGCGGTCATCGACGGTTTCGTCAGTGCGTCCCTCTCCCTTTTACTCTACGTCTATTTCATCCTCTGATGCCAGCCTTCCCCCGACACCCTGCAGTGGGCGGCGGTGCCGGTCTCTCTTTGCCTGCGCCTCTGCGTGTCTCCACGGACAACACCGTCTTTGCCTTCCCCGAGACCAAGATTGGCTACTCGCCCGACGTCGGCGCGACGTACTACCTCTCGCGCCTCGACGGCGAAATCGGGACTTACCTCGCCCTGACGTCCAACACTGTCTCTGGCGCCGACGTCTAGTGCGTCCATGGCTTCCCCTCTTTTCGCCAAGCACCCTTCCCTAACCTATCCTTCCCACAGCCACCTCGGCCTCTCCACGCACCACGTCTCTGCGCAGCTCCTGCCCTCCCTCCTCTCGCGCATCTCCGACTTCCCCGGCTCGCCGTCCCTGCCCGCCCTCTCCGACGCGCTCGACGAGTTCGCTACCGCGCCTCTCCCGCGCTCCTCCTCGCCCTTCGCCGGGCCCGTGCGCGCCGCGCTCGATAGCGCCTTCTCGCGGCGCTCCGTCGAGGAGATCTTTGCCGCGCTGGAGGAGCTGGCGAAGAACGAGAGCCAGCCGGAGGTCGCAAAGTGGGCGAATGAGACGCGCGAGACGCTCGAGCTCCGCAGCCCGACGAGCTTGAAGGTCGCGCTGGAGAGCGTGCGCAGGGGCAGGAACATGCGCGACGTCGGCGAGGCGCTCCAGCAGGAGTTCCGGTTCGCGGAGGGTTTCGTTGTGCGTTCATTTTCCACTCCGGTCGCTTTCTGTTGCCGATGCTAATTTAACCTTACGGTGCTCCAACAGCGCAAGGAGGCGACCCCCGACTTCAAGACGGGCGTGACGGCGCTTCTGGTCGAGCGGTCGAAGGGCCGGCCCGCATGGCAGCCGTCGACGGTGTCCGAGGTCCCCTCCTCGACGATCCGCTCCGCCTTCTTCGACGGCCCGCCGAAGTCCGGTCCGCTGAACCTGCCGAAAGACCGCAAGCCGTCGGTCCCGCACCCGGCGACGTATGCGCTCCCCGCCGAGGCGGAGATCGAGGCGTACGTGCGCGGGAACCACCCCGCGAGCGGCGGCAGCGCCGTCACGGCCGACGAGGTCGTGCGCTTCTTTGAGCGCAGGCGGAGGGGCAAGGTCGGTATTGCGGAGAAGGTCAGGGAGGTGCTTGAGCGGAGGACGG
>JTLS01001166.1:0-10191 GCA_000826855.1 Basidioascus undulatus | reverse complement strand
ACGCCGGGGGAGCGGCGGTGGGGTGGGGTAGGGGATGATGGGCTTCAGGGCGGTGGCATACTGTTTGATGTCCGTTTTGTTCAGCATTTGGTTCCAAGAGGGAAGAAAGGGGCAAGAACGCGAGGGAGGGGGCAAGGGAAAGACCTCGCAACGCACCAGCTGTTCCAACGAGCTCTTCTCCCTCTCCTTCTGCGGTCCCTCATACTCCTCCTCGCTCTCCACCGGCCAATGGAACCACCCGCTCAAGCTAATGCGCTGCCCGGGCCCGCCCTTCTCGGGCGCCTCCTTGTCTGGCCAGAAGACGACCTCCTCGACTGAGTGGAAGCTCCTGCCCGGCTGGACCTCGAAGAACGCGAACTGGTTGAACGACGGCGGGACGGACTTCGTCGGCTTCGCCGCGGGCGTGGGCGGGTCCGTCGCCGGCACGGCGAGCGGGTATAGCTCGAGCGCACCCCCGTGCGACGGGTCCCAGGCTGGCGTGGGAGTCGGGAGGTACAGGATGAAGGAGACACGACGCGTGCCAATTACGTCGTCGTGATTGAGGAGGTCTGTGGGGTGCAGAGGGGAAGGGGTGAGTGGGAGTGGAAGAGAAGGAGGGCGGAGGAGAAAGACGCAACGGCATCCGGGCCCGTAGTTGGCGCAGCTCATGTCGGTCTTGACACCACTCAGTGGACCGCAGCCCGTGACGGTGCGGACGAAGGAGCGGAACGCGGAGGAGTAGAGCGCGTTGCGGAGGCGGAGGAGCGTGGGGAGTTGCGCGAGCTCGTCGGCGGGGAGGAGGTGGATGTTGGAGAGGTCGCCTGTTTGCGAGATCTGTTCACGCCAGACACATATGTCGTACGCGCCTCTCTTTAAACACCAAGCCCTGGTTAAGACGGGGAGAGGGAGCGCACCTTGTATATGTCCGTCTCCTTCTCCCTAAACGAGATGCGCATGATCTCCTCCCTCGCCTGGAGCAAGAACTTCTCATCAAACAACTGCGGCACAATCGCATGCTTGTACGGCTCCGAGTTCCTGTACGCCTCCGCAAACGTGTTGGCGATCTCGGCGGAAAGAAGCGAGGGCGCGAAGAGCGCGGCGAGGTCCGCTTCGTCGTCTGGGGACGGCTTTGTGCGCTTCGCTGGCGGCGGGGAGGACGGGGCAGGGCGCGACGAGGAGGAGGATGCCATGACTGATGGGCTGCTCTGGGGAAGACTGAAAAGTTTGTGGGACGTTGGATGGTGAAGAAAGACAGCAAGGGGTTGGGAAGGGTCTTCTCGCGCTCACGAGAATGCGTCTTCCCTCCGCGACGGCGTTGAACATCGCCAAACAACGCTAGCACGGATGCATCAAGCCGAGGCGAAATAAGCTCGTGGCAGGGGCAACCGACGTCAGCGGCCTGTTATCAACGATCGTCGACTCAACGTCCACGCCTTCTCCTCGCGGTTTGGGCCTTCCCTGCGCGCTCTCTTCCGGCGATGTTCTACAGCCTCTTCTTCATGCCGAGTTCGAGTCCTTTTTGGCGGTGAAAGCCCTTTAATCGCTATCCGGCGCGTCATTATGCTGCTGTTATCGTATGGAAGCCACCCACGACCGGGCGATAGATGATCTCAGTGAGTTTGTAAAAGCAGGCTGCGAGTTGCAACTGCCGAACGCTGCCTCTACGAAATTTCAGAGCCCATTCGGGTGCCGGAACTGCGCCGTTCGGAACAATACGCACTGACTGGAATCGCACAAGTTCGCATCTTGACATTCCTGACAGTCCGCCGGTGACAGGTTTTCACAGGGTTGGCGGCGGGAGAGATCGTCCGGAGTTGAAACAGGCAGGCAGACTGCGCTCGGCCTCAGCAGCAGCTCTTCCCCCTCCTCCTCCTCTTCCTCCTCCCCCGCCTCTCCGCCCCGGCCGCTGCTCTTTTCCGCAATAGCCAACTCCTAGCGGCTGCGCCCCCCGCCCTCGGCGCCGTCCTCCCAGCCGCGACCCTCCATCCGCACGCGCAGAGCCTCCTCCTCGTCCGCTGCGTTCCCGTTCCTCCTCCTAATGCAGTCCCCGCCCTCCGTGTGCGCTTCACCCCAGTCTAATTACCTAACAACTTATGAGAGCGTATGTTGATTGTGCGCTACCTGCACAACAGGGTCTCGGCCTGCAGACATCCGTGGATGTTCGGCAAGAGCGGTGCAGTCGGGTGGTCCGAGCTTTGGGTACGTCTCTTACTACCTTTCCACCGGTCAAGCTGGCTCAGCCAACCCTTTAATTTCCAGGATTACCTCGGCCCCTTGTTGGACAAGGTCTTGAGGTACATGGAATTGGTTGGTAAGTCTTTGTCCACAGACTTGCTTTTGTGCGTGATACTCAGGCATATACCGGCTACCGGGGATACTAATTTTTCCTTTCCCCTGGGTAGAGCATGACTCGAAATGGCGAAGTGGAGTACGTCTCAAGCTCCAGCTTGCTGATACACTACCTAAGCTTTGTGATCTGACGCACAGGTCTTGTTTTGTGCAGGGAGACGTACCACAGTTGGGCATGGTCGCCCATCTACTACAACGACGGGCGAATGGGGGCCGCGTTCAACCTAGGTGCGTTGTGCTTATGCCATCCCCGAACGTTTCCGTGCGACAGCGGGCTGATGCCTGATACACCGAGCAGACGTCGAGACACCCAGCGCATCATCGGCGAGCGTCGGCTCCTCACCCTCCGCCAACTCGGCCGGAGCGCGCTCGCGCATACCATGGCGGAGTACTACAGCAGCGTGTGCGCCTTCGTTCCATTCTCATCATGGCATTCTCAGCAGTTCAAGAATGACTGTCCGCCCCTGCTTGAACAGCCTCAAAGGTCTCTCTATCAACGACAAGGACATCCCGTTCGCGCTCCTCTACAGCGTGCACCACCGCCGGCGCGCAGCTCAATGCCAGCATGGAGGGGACGACCACGGCTGGGACGCCCAGCGACGACGCCCAGCACGAGTTCGTCAAGGCTTGAGCTGGGCGGCACGGGCGATGGAAGGATGGGCCTCAAGTTGCAGGGCACGATAGGGATTCCTTCGTGACAGTGCGTTGCTTCTCCTCCTGCCTGTGAAAGGCACAAGCGGAGACTAATACGCACTACGACTCCCCCCTCAGTCCCACCACCCCGACGCAGACCTCCCCGCTCCAAGCGTTCTTCGACCCCTTCGGCCTCTCGCAGTGCACGTCCACGCACGAGCTCGTCGTGCGACACTCGCTAGGTGTGCTCGTCAAGGGGTTCGAGCCGCGCGGGTTCGCGGACACCGCGAAGCTCCGGAGCGTGGTCGTGCTCCCCATCCATGCCAGCGAGAACTGCGAGGGCGTCGCCCAAGGCTTGCTCGTCCTCCCCATCAGGCCGTACGACGCCGACACGAGGACGTGGTTGGACGTGCTGACTCTCCCTGAGTTGGGGAAGGTTTGTGCCTGAGAGAGTCGGGAATGAGAACTGATTCGGGCTTGCTGAGATGGATGCAGAGCTCGCGTCTAGCTTGGCTGCAACGCTCTCGTACGAGTCCACCGTCAAGCGTGCCGAGGAGCTCTCTGCGCTGGACCGGTCCAAGACTGCGTTCTTCTCCGACGTCTCGCACGAGCTTCGGTACGTCGCTGTCTTCCCTCTACTCTTCCATGAACATCTTTTGTAGCTTACCTCGCGCTTCGGGAACCCAGCACGCCCCTCACGCTCATCAAGGGCCCGCTGGAGAACTCCCTGGGCGACCCGGACCTCCCGAAAGCTGCTCGCGACAGGCTGCGCCTCGTCCAGCGCAATGCGAACCGCCTTCACAGACTCGTCAACTCCCTGTTGGACTTCTCAAGCGTGGAGGTGCGTCGCCGGCCGCTTTTTCGGGAAAGCCCATAATGCTGAACCTTGGGGGCGGACAGGCCGGACGCATGAAGGCTAACCTCCGCCCATTGCCGATCTTCTCATTCACTTCGGATCTCGCGGCGCTCTTGTGTGTATGATGCTGGCGTAGTCCTATACGAACTCGTGCTCATATCAATCTTCATTCCCACAGCCGTTCCGCTATCGAGGTGGGGATCAGTCCGCAATGCTGGGCATGCACAAAGCTCACTTGTGAGTTTGAGCGATACAGAGCGGCAAGATCAAGTATGTGGTGGAATGCGACGAGCCGCGAACAACCGACCAACGATAGCTTGGCTCGGCGCGGACTGTTGGAAGAAGATCGGTTCGACCTACCTTCTGTTCTATGTCCATGCCGAAAGACAGCTAACGCTGTGCGTTGTGCAATGTTCAACCTTCTCGGCAACCCGTTCAAGGTGTATATCTTGCTAGGAGGCGCTCACGCTTTTCTCGACTCTTGATGTTGAAGTTTTAACATGTACACGCCTCACAGTGTCCCTTACCCTGGTCGACCAAGACATCATCTTCAACGTGTCCGACACGGGCATCGGCATCCCGCCCTCCGAGCTCCCAAAGATCTTCGACCGCTTCCACCGCGTCGTGGACTCTGTCGGGCGGTCGTACGAGGGCAGCGGCATCAGCCTCTCGTTCACGCAGGAGCTCATCCGCCTCCTCGGCGGCACGATCAAGGTCACGAGCAACTTTGACTCGTCATGGGACGGCTCGGGCAAGCACGGCTGTGAGCGTCTTCTCGCTCTGGAAGGTTGTATGGTGTTCTGATCCCGGATACAGTGCGGCGCGATAGCTTCGTTCGCGGTCCGACTGACCATGGTGCCGCCGGATATTGCCATGCGCGGCCTCACGGCGGACACGTTCTCGATTGAGATTCGTCTTCACCGCTGATCGGAATGCGCCTTACTGATAGTTGCGCAATGGTCAACCAGGACTTCGCGCAGCGCGACAACAGCTTCGTGCAAGGCATCGTCGCCGAGGCGAAGGTAAAGCTACCCTTCCGCCAGCACCAGCAAAGTGAACTATGTTGAGGCTCTATGGGCTCGTAGCGCTGGGTGGGCGCGGACGAGCCGGAGTTGATCTCGTCTTCGGAGAGCTCGTGGGGGTCTTCCTCGGAACTCGCCTGGGAGCGTACGCCTTTGCCCGGAAAGCGTTTAAAAGTGGAGTTACAGGCTGACGTGCCATTTGCCAGACTCACTCGGATTCGAAAAGACGTGAGTTTGTGGGATTGAGCCGTTCGCAGCAGTGCGCTGACGTGACTGGGTCCATAGCGATCTGGTCTTGATCGTGGACGACAACGCCGACATGCGCTCATACCTTCGTATGTACTTGACTGTTGAAGGATTTCTTGACCACATCTTGACCTCGGACGGCACGGAATAGGCGCTGTCATCGGGCCATTCTACAAGGTCGTCGAAGCGAAGACGGTCAAGAAGGCCGTACGCAACGAAAAGTTCGCGTCACGCTATCGGCATAAGCTTACACACAGCGAACCCGCACAGTCGATATCGCCATCAGCCGAAGACCGAACCTCATCATCTCGGACGTCATGACGCCGAAGCTGACCGGCTTCGAACTCGTTGCCGCCCTGCGGTCTCGTCCCGACCTCGACTTTCTCCCCATCATTCGTGAGCAGTCCAGCTATTCGGGCCAAGCCTCGGCAGTACTGACACGCAATTGCAGTCCTCACTGCTCGAGCGGGCGCCGACAGCAGCGTCGATGGTCTGTTGGCGGGAGCCGACGACTACTTGTCCAAGCGTATGTTGACCTTATTCTCATCATTGGTCTCCTTAGCTAACAACTTAACAACTCTACAGCCTTCTCTACCCGCGAGCTTATTGCTCGGGCGTATACCCACAGTTTGTCACTTCGGCTTTCAACACTTGCTGTCCCTCGATCAGTGACGGTTTGGTCGATGTGACGCAGTCTCATTTGGCAAGAAGCGCATAGAATTAGAAAAATCGCTCAACGAGTGGACGCTGGAGTATCGCATGAGTGCGTATGAAACTTTGCAAGCGGACGAAGGCCAGCTTTTGACCCGTGCACTCCACCACAGTGACCGACGCGTCTTCCATCGGTATTTTCCGCGCTCAGCTCTCGACCGGGCACGTCATTTACCCGGAACGAAGCCCACTTCTGCGTAAGATTTCATTACCTGCTTCACGAGAACGCGGCGGTGCTCAATCGCTCCTTCAGGTTATCGGAGCACCTCCCGAGATGAAGCCCGACGACTGGCCGGCCTACTTTCATGAAGAAGACCGACACGTTCCGATTGAGACGATGCCGAGTCTTATTGGGCGTTTGAAGTCCTCTGATAAGTTTGTTGCTTGACAGTGGGCATGTGGAACTCGGCGATCCAGTCTCAACAAGGTAGCGTACGCGAGTTCCGACTTGCGGGTGCGTAATCAGTCCATGAATTTGAAAGAATGAACGAGCTCATCTTTCTGCCGTTTAGATGGGCGCTGGTGTTGGGCACAAATCGAGGTCATGCCGGACCTCGACATCATGCGAGTATCTTCCCTATTCGGCCACCCCTTCCCGTGCTTATCTGGCTCACTGAACGAAAGGCTGGGCTCTTTGCTCGACGTCTCGGACCGGAAAGCTCTGGAGGTGGCCGAGCAGAAGGGGTTGGCGATCAAGGAGGCGGACCTGCGCAGACGCGCTGAGGAGGCCGAGGAACGCCGGAGACAGGTCGAGGAGCAGAAGCGTTCGCAAGAGCACCTGATTTATATGCGCATGCTTCTTGCTTTGCATCGTTTGCCTTGTAGAAGCTGATACCAGTGCCTCTTCACAGACGTCACGAGCCACGAGATCCGCAACCTGATCAGCGGTGTGCTGGAGAACAGCGAGCTCGTCGCTTCCGTAAGGCAGCCGCATGCGTAACAAGTTAACGAGCTGCTCACATCAGGATCTTGCAGAACTTTAATCAACTTCACGAGAGGCTCTCCTTCTGCTTGCAGAACGGCGTTCCGTTCCATCCGACGCAGAACCTCATCGACGAGCTACTCAAGACCTGGATGCCCTGTCGAGCATTCACCAATGCTCTAGAGCTCTAGAGCGTATCGCCAACGACGTATGCATTGGTCGTTCCACAAGCTTCATGGCCTGATGCGTTCAAATGTCGGACAAATTTCGCGTTTTGCCCAGACCGAGCTGAAGAGTGCGCCGATCCCCCCCTTTGCTCTGCGCCCATCGACTCATTTTCTGTTCCTAACAGCCCTGCGCATCCACGGAGTTCCGTTCGACCCGGAAGTCGAGGCCAAGAAGTAACTACCATTCTCCGCCCGAGCTACAGCCTGCTTACAACGCCTATCATCGGAGAGTACTCGAGATCTTCAAGGTCCGTGCTAGTCCCTTGGGCGTGAAGGCGAGAAGCTGACATTCTACTCGGGACGCTCAGAACGAGGCAGTGCGTGGTTCCGTCCAATCCTGTTGTTAGTTGTTTGGGTGGCTGACTCGATGTGAAGCAGAGGCGGTACTGCGCCGCGTTGCAGTTGGCATTCTGTCCGAAACGCAGGCTGCCGTTGCTGAGGCACTGGCCTTCGCGGAATGGAGGCAGGGGCTGATGTTGTTGTCGTCGTTTCTGGCGCAGCCGATGCTCCATGCGTGCTTCTCTGATTGATGCGTACGAATGCCGGTCAGGAATCTACACTGCCGGAGCGAAAGAAGGGAGACATACCCAGGATGCCACTCGTGCATGTGAGACCTTCAACCGAAGGCAGGGCCGCAGCAGAGACGAGTCCGACGATGGAGAGCGCCGAAAGGAAAAGGGCAGTGAGCTGCATGGTATTGAGATCATGGAGTTTGAAAAGTGGGTGGTGTGAAAGACGTTTCGTTGGAGCAAAGATGATATATCTCACAGGGCGAGTTTTTATATAGCTTTTTCTACAGCGTACGTCAACACAGCTTTTGTCCGTGGGAGGCCGGTGCGATGGTGCGTCCATTGGGCAACGGCGACTCGGGAGACTGCCCCATGAAACCAGCGTCCTCTTTTCCTTGGCTTCTTTGTGGAGCCTTCTTAATCACAGATATGTAGAAGTCAGACATTTTCTTTTTTTCCTCGTGCCGGATAGGTACTGCAGAGTGGGACAACGGAGCGGATGGCCGAGAGCATCGCTGTCGCCGCTGGGGTTCAGTGTTCATGCACGTTCATAAGGGGAGGTGAGATGACCAAATTCTGTAAGATGAAATATGAGAATCTATATGTATTTTTTTCTCTTAGCTACGGCTTCCAGGAATCACCATACTGTTTACCTAAATCCTGTGAACAGCCATTGCTGTATCCAGTCCGTCGTTTCGGGGAGCGTCGGATTGTATCACACTAACATGGGGCGGACGGCCTATTAATGCATTAGGATTAAAGTATACATATGAAAAACTGGAGGAAACAAACTTGGGTCGGGGTATAGGGTGTCGCATGCGAGTGCGGCCCAGCTCCGACAGCTACGTCAACTAACAGGTGGAACACAGGAGCCTGCCACTCAGAACCGAGCAACGCGGGAAGACGGGAGGAGATCGATGAGTGCGACCAAGTCGGCGTCGAGTACCAAGCCGCGCTCCCTCATCGCGACGAACGAGAAATCAGTCAGTTGTAACTCTGTCGACTATGCGAGCCTGACCGAGAGGGAAGGGCCGACGTACTCGCACCAGTAGCTACCGTCTCCACGCCGGACATACCGCCCTTCGAGGACGTCCACGATGATACCGAGGTCAAGAAGCTCGTTGTGCCTTCGTTTGGGAAGAAGAGCAGTTACAAGTCAAAACGAATCCAGGCTGTGGAGAAAGAGAGGGGTACGCACTTCGTCCAGTACCGGCCTTGGTCGTCTTTGTGGCAGTAGTCCCCTAGGACGTACACCAGGACATCAAGATCGAGAAGACGGCCGTCCACACTGAGGTGCGGGAATTTGGGCGTCAGTTCCTTCTTAAGGTGAGAGCGGGACAAAAGGTTATACGGACGAGCTGCAGTACCGCTCCTCCTCGTCACGGTAGTACCCGTTCTCGAGCGAGTCGATCAGCGCAACGATCGACACAATCCCTTCGGTCCTGAGAGCGACGATCTTATCAGTTTCTTCAAGTACATTCTCGCGCGGGCGACAACAGACGTACGAGTAAGGGTCGAAAGGACTGCGAGACGCGAGCATCGAGCCTTTGAAGTAGGGAGATAGGCTGCGCATCAAGCGGTGTGGGTGTCAGTCTAGGTTCAGCAAGGGAAACGATTATAGTATGCGCACACGAACGGGAGAGGTGCACCCCGCACGATCGGCGCGGAGAGCATAGCGACGGCAACTGCCAAGACGAGAGCGAATCGCATGGTGGAGTGTGCGGCGAGGATGTTCTGAATTAGTGGAGATTGAAGAGGATCAAGGGCCGCGCGGTTGGAGTTGCGATAATGGGAGGACCAAGAAGCAGAGCGCCAGTCGTGCTTTTTATATGAGCCTGCCCACAGCGCCCGAGGTGCTGGAATCGAAATGCGACCGAAATGCACGGCCTCGACGCGAGCGAGTAGATAAGCCAGCGCTGGGTCGGAGCGAGCTCGCGAATGTGCGAAAGCTCTAAAGTGTGACGTTCGGGAGGAGAGGAGCGAGCATGCGAGCAGCGAGCAAGACGAGCCGCGCAGGGGCACATCGGGCACGTTCGACGCGCGAGCAAGCCCGCATGCCGAGCAGGTTTGATTCAGCAATGCAACTAGACATGGCGCACTGGAAAAGGATTTTCTGAATGTAAATTCAGTCGACGTGAGCGAAAATGGTTACAGGACGGTCTGCACCGCAGAGAGCAGTCGGACTGGACGAGAGTGGCCTGCCAAGTGTAGTCACGCAGCAGTGCTGAGATGCGAGAAAAAACGGATCCTCGAAGCAATTTAGTAACCGTAGGAAATCCGTCTGGACGTGATCCATCACGCCCAGTGCCCAGCGCTCAGAACACGAGGACCCTGAACACCCCGTCCCTCGTCTGTGTGCCGCGCAAGGATCCCAAAAATCAGCGTCTCGCGCACACCCTGAAGAAGCCAAAGCGCACTCACCTCGACGACCGCCCTCTCCCCATCGATCATGACCCCCGTGACGCCCAGGGCCGTCTCGCGCGCGACCATCCTGTACCCGAGCTCGCCGCGCACCTCCTCGGCAAATGGCCCGCGCACGGTGTCCGCGCTGGCGGGGTCCTCGGCAGGGAGGACGAGCTCGGAGTAGACCTGGTGTGGGGCGGCGTAGGCTGCGTTGCGGGGGACCGTGGGCGGGTGGAACGACGGCGAGGCGGTCGAGGACGTGGACACCCAGTCGGACTCGTCGTCTTCGTCTTCGTCCTCGCCTTCGCCATAGAGCTCGAGGGAGGGGGAGGTG